>OV050032.1:64084933-64244828 GCA_920105625.2 Clusia tigrina
TGACGCTCCAGTAAAAAGTTACAAGTATTTGATTGTTGCAAACTTTGATAGGTGTAGGACACACCATATAGAAGTTAGGGCCATTTGAAGTTTTATCAGTGTTTGTTTTGGTACTCAAGTACTTTATTGTGACAAAATTTCAAGGTTTTATGACGCTCCAGTAAAAAGTAACAAGCATTTGATTGTTGCAAACTTTGATAGGTGTAGGACGAACAGTATAGAAGTTAGGGCCATTTGAAGTTTTATCAGTGTTTGTGTTGGTACTCAAGTACTTTATTGTCACAAAATTTCAAGGTTTTATGACGCTCCAGTAAAAAGGTACAAGCATTTGATGGTTGCGAACTTTGATAGGTGTAGGACGAACCGTATAGAAGTTAGGGCCATTTGAAGTTTTATCAGTGTTTGATTTGGGACTCAAGGGTAGCATAGCTATGAGCGATATCTTAAATTGACAAGAGGCTCGATTACTTTATTGTCTCCAATTTTCAATTTTTTATGACGCTCCAGTAAAAAGTTACAAGCATTTGATTGTTGCACACATTGATAGGTGTAGGACGAACCGTATAGAAGTTAGGGCCTATTGAAGTTTTATCAGTGTTTGTTTTGGTACTCAAGTACTTTATTGTCACAAAATTTCAAGGTTTTATGACGCTCCAGTAAAAAGTTACAAGCATTTGATTGTTGCAAACTTTGATAGGTGTAGGACGAACCGTATAGAAGTTAGGGCCATTTGAAGTTTTATCAGTGTTTGTTTTGGTACTCAAGTACTTTATTGTCACAAAATTTCAAGGTTTTTTGACGCTCCAGTAAAAAGTTACAAGCATTTCAATATTGCAAACATTGATAGGTATATAACGCACAGTATAGAAGTTATGGCCATTTGAAGTTTTATCAGTGTTTGATTTGGGACTCAAGGGTAGCATAGCTATGAGCGATAGCTTAAATTGACAAGAGGCTCGAATACTTTATTGTCACAAAATTTCAAGGTTTTATGACGCTCCAATAAAAAGTTACAAGCATTTGATTGTTGCAAACTTTGATAGGTGTAGGACGAACCGTATAGAAGTTAGGGCCATTTGAAGTTTTATCAGTGTTTGTTTTGGTACTCAAGTACTTTATTGTCACAAAATTTCAAGGTTTTTTGACGCTCCAGTAAAAAGTTACAAGCATTTCAATATTGCAAACTTTGATAGGTATAGAACGCATAGTATAGAAGTTATGGCCATTTGAAGTTTTATCAGTGTTTTATTTGGGACTCAAGGTTAGCATAGCTATGAGCGATAGCTTAAATTGACAAGAGGCTCGAGTACTTTATTGTCACAAAATTTCAAGGTTTTATGACGCTCCAGTAAAAAGTTACAAGCATTTGATTGTTGCAAACTTTGATAGGTGTAGGACGAACAGTATAGAAGTTAGGGCCATTTGAAGTTTTATCAGTGTTTGTTTTGATACTCAAGTACTTTATTGTCACAAAATTTAAAGGTTTTTGACGCTCCAGTAAAAAGTTACAAGCATTTCTATATTGCAAACATTGATAGGTATAGAACGCACAGTATAGAAGTTATGGCCATTTGAAGTTTTATCAGTGTTTTATTTGGGACTCAAGAGCAGCATAGCTATGAGCGATAGATTAAATTGACAAGAGGCTCGAGTACTTTATTGTCACAAAATTTCAAGGTTTTATGACGCTCAAGTAAAAAGTAACAAGCATTTGATTGTTGCAAACTTTGATAGGTGTAGGACACACCATATAGAAGTTAGGGCCATTTGAAGTTTTATCAGTGTTTGTTTTGGTACTCAAGTACTTTATTGTCACAAAATTTCAAGGTTTTATGACGCTCCAGTAAAAAGTTACAAGCATTTGATTGTGGCAAACTTTGATAGGTGTAGGACGAACCGTATAGAAGTTAGGGCCATTTGAAGTTTTATCAGTGTTTTTTTTTGGTATTCAAGAACTTTATTGTCACAAAATTTTAAGGTTTTATGACGCTCCAGTAAAAAGTTACAAGCATTTCAATATTGCAAATATTGATAGGTATAGAACGCACAGTATAGAAGTTATGGCCATTTGAAGTTTTATCAGTGTTTTATTTGGGACTCAAGGGTAGCATAGCTATGAGCGATAGCTTAAATTGACAAGAGGCTCGAGTACTTTATTGTCTCAAATTTTCAAGGTTTTATGACGCTCCAGTAAAAAGTTACAAGTATTTGATTGTTGCAAACTTTAATAGGTGTAGGACACACCATAAAGAAGTTAGGACCATTTGCAGTTTTATCAGTGTTTGTTTTGGTACTCAAGTACTTTATTGTCACAAAATTTCAAGGTTTTTTGACGCTCCAGTAAAAAGTTACAAGCATTTGATTGTTGCAAACTTTGATAGGTGTAGGACGAACCGTATAGAAGTTAGGGCCATTTGAAGTTTTATCAGTGTTTGTTTTGGTACTCAAGTACTTTATTGTCACAAAATTTCAAGGTTTTTTGACGCTCCAGTAAAAAGTTACAAGCATTTGATTGTTGCAAACTTTGATAGGTGTAGGACACACCATATAGAAGTTAGGGCCATTTGAAGTTTTATCAGTGTTTGTTTTGGTACTCAAGTACTTTATTGTGACAAAATTTCAAGGTTTTATGACGCTCCAGTAAAAAGTAACAAGCATTTGATTGTTGCAAACTTTGATAGGTGTAGGACGAACAGTATAGAAGTTAGGGCCATTTGAAGTTTTATCAGTATTTGTGTTGGTACTCAAGTACTTTATTGTCACAAAATTTCAAGGTTTTATGACGCTCCAGTAAAAAGGTACAAGCATTTGATTGTTGCGAACTTTGATAGGTGTAGGACGAACCGTATAGAAGTTAGGGCCATTTGAAGTTTTATCAGTGTTTGATTTGGGACTCAAGGGTAGCATAGCTATGAGCGATATCTTAAATTGACAAGAGGCTCGATTACTTTATTGTCTCCAATTTTCAATTTTTTATGGCGCTCCAGTAAAAAGTTACAAGCATTTGATTGTTGCACACATTGATAGGTGTAGGACGAACCGTATAGAAGTTAGGGCCTATTGAAGTTTTATCAGTGTTTGTTTTGGTACTCAAGTACTTTATTGTCACAAAATTTCAAGGTTTTATGACGCTCAAGTAAAAAGTTACAAGCATTTGATTGTTGCAAACTTTGATAGGTGTAGGACACACCATATAGAAGTTAGGGCCATTTGAAGTTTTATCAGTGTTTGTTTTGGTACTCAAGTACTTTACTGTCACAAAATTTCAAGGTTTTATGACGCTCCAGTAAAAAGTTACAAGCATTTGATTGTGGCAAACTTTGATAGGTGTAGGACGAACCGTATAGAAGTTAGGACCATTTGAAGTTTTATCAGTGTTTTTTTTTGGTACTCAAGAACTTTATTGTCACAAAACTTGAAGGTTTTATGACGCTCCAGTAAAAAGTTACAAGCATTTCAATATTGCAAACATTGATAGGTATAGATCGCACAGTATAGAAGTTATGGCCATTTGAAGTTTTATCAGTGTTTTATTTGGGACTCAAGGGTAGCATAGCTATGAGCGATAGCTTAAATTGACAAGAGGCTCGAGTACTTTATTGTCACAAAATTTAAAGGTTTTATGACGCTCCAGTAAAAAGTTACAAGCATTTGATTGTTGCAAACTTTTATAGGTGAAGGACGAACCGTATAGAAGTTAGGTCCATTTGAAGTTTTATCAGTGTTTGTTTTGGTACTCAAGAACTTTATTGTCACAAAATTTAAAGGTTTTATGACGCTCCAGTAAAAAGTTACAAGCATTTGATTGTTGCAAACTTTGATAGGTGTAGGACGAACCGTATAGAAGTTAGGGCCATTTGAAGTTTTATCAGTGTTTGTTTCGGTACTCAAGTACTTTATTGTCACAAAATTTCAAGGTTTTTTGACGCTCCAGTAAAAAGTTACAAGCATTTGATTGTTGTAAACTTTGATAGGTGTAGGAAGAACAGTATAGAAGTTAGGCCCATTTGAAGTTTTATCAGTGTTTGTTTTGGTACTCAAGTACTTTATTGTCACAAAATTTGAAGGTTTTATGACGCTCCAGTAAAAAGTTACAAGCATTTGATTGTTGCAAACTTTGATAGGTGTAGGACGAACCGTATAGAAGTTAGGGCCATTTGAAGTTTTATCAGTGTTTTTTTTTTGGTACTCAAGAACTTTATTGTCACAAAATTTGAAGGTTTTATGACGCTCCAGTAAAAAGTTACAAGCATTTCAATATTGCAAACATTGATAGGTATAGAACGCACAGTATAGAAGTTATGGCCATTTGAAGTTTTATCAGTGTTTTATTTGGGACTCAAGGGTAGCATAGCTATGAGCGATAGCTTAAATTGACAAGAGGCTCGAGTACTTTATTGTCTCAAATTTTCAAGGTTTTATGACGCTCCAGTAAAAAGTTACAAGTATTTGATTGTTGCAAACTTTGATAGGTGTAGGACACACCATATAGAAGTTAGGACCATTTGAAGTTTTATCAGTGTTTGTTTTGGTACTCAAGTACTTTATTGTTACAAAATTTCAAGGTTTTTTGACGCTCCAGTAAAAAGTTACAAGCATTTGAATATTGCAAACATTGATAGGTATAGAACGCACAGTATAGAAGTTATGGCCATTTGAAGTTTTATCAGTGTTTTATTTGGGACTCAAGGGCAGCATAGCTATGAGCGATATCTTAAATTGACAAGAGGCTCGAGTACTTTATTGTCACAAAATTTCAAGGTTTTATGACGCTCCAGTAAAAAGTTACAAGTATTTGATTGTTGCAAACTTTGATAGGTGTAGGACACACCATATAGAAGTTAGAGCAATTTGAAGTTTTATCAGTGTTTGTTTTGGTACTCAAGTACTTTATTGTGACAAAATTTCAAGGTTTTATGACTCTCCAGTAAAAAGTAACAAGCATTTGATTGTTGCAAACTTTGATAGGTGTAGGACGAACAGTATAGAAGTTAGGGCCATTTGAAGTTTTATCAGTGTTTGTGTTGGTACTCAAGTACTTTATTGTCACAAAATTTCAAGGTTTTATGACGCTCCAGTAAAAAGGTACAAGCATTTGATGGTTGCGAACTTTGATAGGTGTAGGACGAACCGTATAGAAGTTAGGGCCATTTGAAGTTTTATCAGTGTTTGATTTGGGACTCAAGGGTAGCATAGCTATGAGCGATATCTTAAATTGACAAGAGGCTCGATTACTTTATTGTCTCCAATTTTCAATTTTTTATGACGCTCCAGTAAAAAGTTACAAGCATTTGATTGTTGCACACATTGATAGGTGTAGGACGAACCGTATAGAAGTTAGGGCCTATTGAAGTTTTATCAGTGTTTGTTTTGGTACTCAAGTACTTTATTGTCACAAAATTTCAAGGTTTTATGACGCTCCAGTAAAAAGTTACAAGCATTTGATTGTTGCAAACTTTGATAGGTGTAGGACGAACCGTATAGAAGTTAGGGCCATTTGAAGTTTTATCAGTGTTTGTTTTGGTACTCAAGTACTTTATTGTCACAAAATTTCAAGGTTTTTTGACGCTCCAGTAAAAAGTTACAAGCATTTCAATATTGCAAACATTGATAGGTATAGAACGCACAGTATAGAAGTTATGGCCATTTGAAGTTTTATCAGTGTTTGATTTGGGACTCAAGGGTAGCATAGCTATGAGCGATAGCTTAAATTGACAAGAGGCTCGAATACTTTATTGTCACAAAATTTCAAGGTTTTATGACGCTCCAATAAAAAGTTACAAGCATTTGATTGTTGCAAACTTTGATAGGTGTAGGACGAACCGTATAGAAGTTAGGGCCATTTGAAGTTTTATCAGTGTTTGTTTTGGTACTCAAGTACTTTATTGTCACAAAATTTCAAGGTTTTTTGACGCTCCAGTAAAAAGTTACAAGCATTTCAATATTGCAAACATTGATAGGTATAGAACGCATAGTATAGAAGTTACGGCCATTTGAAGTTTTATCAGTGTTTTATTTGGGACTCAAGGTTAGCATAGCTATGAGCGATAGCTTAAATTGACAAGAGGCTCGAGTACTTTATTGTCACAAAATTTCAAGGTTTTATGACGCTCCAGTAAAAAGTTACAAGCATTTGATTGTTGCAAACTTTGATAGGTGTAGGACGAACAGTATAGAAGTTAGGGCCATTTGAAGTTTTATAAGTGTTTGTTTTGATACTCAAGTACTTTATTGTCACAAAATTTTAAGGTTTTATGACGCTCCAGTAAAAAGTTACAAGCATTTCAATATTGCAAATATTGATAGGTATAGCACAGTATAGAAGTTATGGCCATTTGAAGTTTTATCAGTGTTTTATTTGGGACTCAAGGGTAGCATAGCTATGAGCGATAGCTTAAATTGACAAGAGGCTCGAGTACTTTATTGTCTCAAATTTTCAAGGTTTTATGACGCTCCAGTAAAAAGTTACAAGGATTTGATTGTTGCAAACTTTGATAGGTGTAGGAGACACCATATAGAAGTTAGGACCATTTGAAGTTTTATCAGTGTTTGTTTTGGTACTCAAGTACTTTATTGTCACAAAATTTCAAGGTTTTTTGACGCTCCAGTAAAAAGTTACAAGCATTTGATTGTTGCAAACTTTGATAGGTGTAGGACGAACCGTATAGAAGTTAGGGCCATTTGAAGTTTTATCAGTGTTTGTTTTGGTACTCAAGTACTTTATTGTCACAAAATTTCAAGGTTTTTTGACGCTCCAGTAAAAAGTTACAAGCATTTGATTGTTGCAAACTTTGATAGGTGTAGGACACACCATATAGAAGTTAGGGCCATTTGAAGTTTTATCAGTGTTTGTTTTGGTACTCAAGTACTTTATTGTCACAAAATTTCAAGGTTTTATGACGCTCCAGTAAAAAGTTACAAGTATTTGATTGTTGCAAACTTTGATAGGTGTAGGACACACCATATAGAAGTTAGGGCCATTTGAAGTTTTATCAGTGTTTGTTTTGGTACTCAAGTACTTTATTGTGACAAAATTTCAAGGTTTTATGACGCTCCAGTAAAAAGTAACAAGCATTTGATTGTTGCAAACTTTGATAGGTGTAGGACGAACAGTATAGAAGTTAGGGCCATTTGAAGTTTTATCAGTGTTTGTGTTGGTACTCAAGTATTTTATTGTCACAAAATTTCAAGGTTTTATGACGCTCCAGTAAAAAGGTACAAGCATTTGATTGTTGCGAACTTTGATAGGTGTAGGACGAACAGTATAGAAGTTAGGGCCATTTGAAGTTTTATCAGTGTTTGTGTTGGTACTCAAGTATTTTATTGTCACAAAATTTCAAGGTTTTATGACGCTCCAGTAAAAAGTTACAAGCATTTGATTGTTGCAAACTTTGATAGGTGTAGGACGAACCGTATAGAAGTTAGGGCCATTTGAAGTTTTATCAGTGTTTGTTTTGGTACTCAAGTACTTTATTGTCACAAAATTTCAAGGTTTTTTGACGCTCCAGTAAAAAGTTACAAGCATTTCAATATTGCAAACATTGATAGGTATATAACGCACAGTATAGAAGTTATGGCCATTTGAAGTTTTATCAGTGTTTGATTTGGGACTCAAGGGTAGCATAGCTATGAGCGATAGCTTAAATTGACAAGAGGCTCGAATACTTTATTGTCACAAAATTTCAAGGTTTTATGACGCTCCAATAAAAAGTTACAAGCATTTGATTGTTGCAAACTTTGATAGGTTGTAGGACGAACCGTATAGAAGTTAGGGCCATTTGAAGTTTTATCAGTGTTTGTTTTGGTACTCAAGTACTTTATTGTCACAAAATTTCAAGGTTTTTTGACGCTCCAGTAAAAAGTTACAAGCATTTCAATATTGCAAACATTGATAGGTATAGAACGCATAGTATAGAAGTTACGGCCATTGTAAGTTTTATCAGTGTTTTATTTGGGACTCAAGGTTAGCATAGCTATGAGCGATAGCTTAAATTGACAAGAGGCTCGAGTACTTTATTGTCACAAAATTTCAAGGTTTTATGACGCTCCAGTAAAAAGTTACAAGCATTTGATTGTTGCAAACTTTGATAGGTGTAGGACGAACAGTATAGAAGTTAGGGCCATTTGAAGTTTTATCAGTGTTTGTTTTGATACTCAAGTACTTTATTGTCACAAAATTTAAAGGTTTTTGACGCTCCAGTAAAAAGTTACAAGCATTTCTATATTGCAAACATTGATAGGTATAGAACGCACAGTATAGAAGTTATGGCCATTTGAAGTTTTATCAGTGTTTTATTTGGGACTCAAGAGCAGCATAGCTATGAGCGATAGCTTAAATTGACAAGAGGCTCGAGTACTTTATTGTCACAAAATTTCAAGGTTTTATGACGCTCAAGTAAAAAGTAACAAGCATTTGATTGTTGCAAACTTTGATAGGTGTAGGACACACCATATAGAAGTTAGGGCCATTTGAAGTTTTATCAGTGTTTGTTTTGGTACTCAAGTACTTTACTGTCACAAAATTTCAAGGTTTTATGACGCTCCAGTAAAAAGTTACAAGCATTTGATTGTGGCAAACTTTGATAGGTGTAGGACGAACCGTATAGAAGTTAGGGCCATTTGAAGTTTTATCAGTGTTTTTTTTTGGTATTCAAGAACTTTATTGTCACAAAATTTTAAGGTTTTATGACGCTCCAGTAAAAAGTTACAAGCATTTCAATATTGCAAATATTGATAGGTATAGAACGCACAGTATAGAAGTTATGGCCATTTGAAGTTTTATCAGTGTTTTATTTGGGACTCAAGGGTAGCATAGCTATGAGCGATAGCTTAAATTGACAAGAGGCTCGAGTACTTTATTGTGTCAAATTTTCAAGGTTTTATGACGCTCCAGTAAAAAGTTACAAGTATTTGATTGTTGCAAACTTTGATAGGTGTAGGACACACCATAAAGAAGTTAGGACCATTTGCAGTTTTATCAGTGTTTGTTTTGGTACTCAAGTACTTTATTGTCACAAAATTTCAAGGTTTTTTGACGCTCCAGTAAAAAGTTACAAGCATTTGATTGTTGCAAACTTTGATAGGTGTAGGACGAACCGTATAGAAGTTAGGGCCATTTGAAGTTTTATCAGTGTTTGTTTTGGTACTCAAGTACTTTATTGTCACAAAATTTCAAGGTTTTTTGACGCTCCAGTAAAAAGTTACAAGCATTTGATTGTTGCAAACTTTGATAGGTGTAGGACACACCATATAGAAGTTAGGGCCATTTGAAGTTTTATCAGTGTTTGTTTTGGTACTCAAGTACTTTATTGTGACAAAATTTCAAGGTTTTATGACGCTCCAGTAAAAAGTAACAAGCATTTGATTGTTGCAAACTTTGATAGGTGTAGGACGAACAGTATAGAAGTTAGGGCCATTTGAAGTTTTATCAGTGTTTGTGTTGGTACTCAAGTACTTTATTGTCACAAAATTTCAAGGTTTTATGACGCTCCAGTAAAAAGGTACAAGCATTTGATTGTTGCGAACTTTGATAGGTGTAGGACGAACCGTATAGAAGTTAGGGCCATTTGAAGTTTTATCAGTGTTTGATTTGGGACTCAAGGGTAGCATAGCTATGAGCGATATCTTAAATTGACAAGAGGCTCGATTACTTTATTGTCTCCAATTTTCAATTTTTTATGGCGCTCCAGTAAAAAGTTACAAGCATTTGATTGTTGCACACATTGATAGGTGTAGGACGAACCGTATAGAAGTTAGGGCCTATTGAAGTTTTATCAGTGTTTGTTTTGGTACTCAAGTACTTTATTGTCACAAAATTTCAAGGTTTTATGACGCTCCAGTAAAATGTTACAAGCATTTGATTGTTGCAAACTTTGATAGGTGTAGGACGAACCGTATAGAAGTTAGGGCCATTTGAAGTTTTATCAGTGTTTGTTTTGGTACTCAAGTACTTTATTGTCACAAAATTTCAAGGTTTTTTGACGCTCCAGTAAAAAGTTACAAGCATTTCAATATTGCAAACATTGATAGGTATAGAACGCACAGTATAGAAGTTATGGCCATTTGAAGTTTTATCAGTGTTTGATTTGGGACTCAAGGGTAGCATAGCTATGAGCGATAGCTTAAATTGACAAGAGGCTCGAATACTTTATTGTCACAAAATTTCAAGGTTTTATGACGCTCCAATAAAAAGTTACAAGCATTTGATTGTTGCAAACTTTGATAGGTGTAGGACGAACCGTATAGAAGTTAGGGCCATTTGAAGTTTTATCAGTGTTTGTTTTGGTACTCAAGTACTTTATTGTCACAAAATTTCAAGGTTTTTTGACGCTCCAGTAAAAAGTTACAAGCATTTCAATATTGCAAACATTGATAGGTATAGAACGCACAGTATAGAAGTTACGGCCATTTGAAGTTTTATCAGTGTTTTATTTGGGACTCAAGGTTAGCATAGCTATGAGCGATAGCTTAAATTGACAAGAGGCTCGAGTACTTTATTGTCACAAAATTTCAAGGTTTTATGACGCTCCAGTAAAAAGTTACAAGCATTTGATTGTTGCAAACTTTGATAGGTGTAGGACGAACAGTATAGAAGTTAGGGCCATTTGAAGTTTTATCAGTGTTTGTTTTGGTACTCAAGTACTTTATTGTCACAAAATTTAAAGGTTTTTGACGCTCCAGTAAAAAGTTACAAGCATTTCTATATTGCAAACATTGATAGGTATAGAACGCACAGTATAGAAGTTATGGCCATTTGAAGTTTTATCAGTGTTTTATTTGGGACTCAAGAGCAGCATAGCTATGAGCGATAGATTAAATTGACAAGAGGCTCGAGTACTTTATTGTCACAAAATTTCAAGGTTTTATGACGCTCAAGTAAAAAGTAACAAGCATTTGATTGTTGCAAACTTTGATAGGTGTAGGACACACCATATAGAAGTTAGGGCCATTTGAAGTTTTATCAGTGTTTGTTTTGGTACTCAAGTACTTTACTGTCACAAAATTTCAAGGTTTTATGACGCTCCAGTAAAAAGTTACAAGTATTTGATTGTGGCAAACTTTGATAGGTGTAGGACGAACCGTATAGAAGTTAGGGCCATTTGAAGTTTTATCAGTGTTTTTTTTTGGTATTCAAGAACTTTATTGTCACAAAATTTTAAGGTTTTATGACGCTCCAGTAAAAAGTTACAAGCATTTCAATATTGCAAATATTGATAGGTATAGAACGCACAGTATAGAAGTTATGGCCATTTGAAGTTTTATCAGTGTTTTATTTGGGACTCAAGGGTAGCATAGCTATGAGCGATAGCTTAAATTGACAAGAGGCTCGAGTACTTTATTGTCTCAAATTTTCAAGGTTTTATGACGCTCCAGTAAAAAGTTACAAGTATTTGATTGTTGCAAACTTTGATAGGTGTAGGACACACCATATAGAAGTTAGGGCCATTTGAAGTTTTATCAGTGTTTGTTTTGGTACTCAAGTACTTTATTGTCACAAAATTTCAAGGTTTTTTGACGCTCCAGTAAAAAGTTACAAGCATTTGATTGTTGCAAACTTTGATAGGTGTAGGACACACCATATAGAAGTTAGGGCCATTTGAAGTTTTATCAGTGTTTGTTTTGGTACTCAAGTACTTTATTGTCACAAAATTTCAAGGTTTTATGACGCTCCAGTAAAAAGTAACAAGCATTTGATTGTTGCAAACTTTGATAGGTGTAGGACGAACAGTATAGAAGTTAGGGCCATTTGAAGTTTTATCAGTGTTTGTGTTGGTACTCAAGTACTTTATTGTCACAAAATTTCAAGGTTTTATGACGCTCCAGTAAAAAGGTACAAGCATTTGATTGTTGCAAACTTTGATAGGTGTAGGACGAACCGTATAGAAGTTAGGGCCATTTGAAGTTTTATCAGTGTTTGATTTGGGACTCAAGGGTAGCATAGCTATGAGCGATATCTTAAATTGACAAGAGGCTCGATTACTTTATTGTCTCAAATTTTCAATTTTTTATGACGCTCCAGTAAAAAGTTACAAGCATTTGATTGTTGCAAACATTGATAGGTGTAGGACGAACCGTATAGAAGTTAGGGCCGTTTGAAGTTTTATCAGTGTTTGTTTTGGTACTCAAGTACTTTATTGTCACAAAATTTCAAGGTTTTATGACGCTCCAGTAAAAAGTTACAAGCATTTGATTGTTGCAAACTTTGATAGGAGTAGGACGAACCGTATAGAAGTTAGGGCCATTTGAAGTTTTATCAGTGTTTGTTTTGGTACTCAAGTACTTTATTGTCACAAAATTTCAAGGTTTTTTGACGCTCCAGTAAAAAGTTACAAGCATTTCAATATTGCAAACATTGATAGGTATATAACGCACAGTATAGAAGTTATGGCCATTCGAAGTTTTATCAGTGTTTGATTTGGGACTCAAGGGTAGCATAGCTATGAGCGATAGCTTAAATTGACAAGAGGCTCGAATACTTTATTGTCACAAAATTTCAAGGTTTTATGACGCTCCAATAAAAAGTTACAAGCATTTGATTGTTGCAAACTTTGATAGGTGTAGGACGAACCGTATAGAAGTTAGGGCCATTTGAAGTTTTATCAGTGTTTGTTTTGGTACTCAAGTACTTTATTGTCACAAAATTTCAAGGTTTTTTGACGCTCCAGTAAAAAGTTACAAGCATTTCAATATTGCAAACATTGATAGGTATAGAACGCATAGTATAGAAGTTATGGCCATTTGAAGTTTTATCAGTGTTTTATTTGGGACTCAAGGTTAGCATAGCTATGAGCGATAGCTTAAATTGACAAGAGGCTCGAGTACTTTATTGTCACAAAATTTCAAGGTTTTATGACGCTCCAGTAAAAAGTTACAAGCATTTGATTGTTGCAAACTTTGATAGGTGTAGGACGAACAGTATAGAAGTTAGGGCCATTTGAAGTTTTATCAGTGTTTGTTTTGGTACTCAAGTACTTTATTGTCACAAAATTTAAAGGTTTTTTGACGCTCCAGTAAAAAGTTACAAGCATTTCAATATTGAAAACATTGATAGGTATAGAACGCACAGTATAGAAGTTATGGCCATTTGAAGTTTTATCAGTGTTTTATTTGGGACTCAAGGGCAGCATAGCTATGAGCGATAGCTTAAATTGACAAGAGGCTCGAGTACTTTATTGTCACAAAATTTCAAGGTTTTATGACGCTCAAGTAAAAAGTTACAAGCATTTGATTGTTGCAAACTTTGATAGGTGTAGGACACACCATATAGAAGTTAGGGCCATTTGAAGTTTTATCAGTGTTTGTTTTGGTACTCAAGTACTTTACTGTCACAAAATTTCAAGGTTTTATGACGCTCCAGTAAAAAGTTACAAGCATTTGATTGTGGCAAACTTTGATAGGTGTAGGACGAACCGTATAGAAGTTAGGGCCATTTGAAGTTTTATCAGTGTTTTTTTTTTGGTACTCAAGAACTTTATTGTCACAAAATTTTAAGGTTTTTTGACGCTCCAGTAAAAAGTTACAAGCATTTCAATATTGCAAACATTGATAGGTATAGAACGCACAGTATAGAAGTTATGGCCATTTGAAGTTTTATCAGTGTTTTATTTGGGACTCAAGGGTAGCATAGCTATGAGCGATAGCTTAAATTGACAAGAGGCTCGAGTACTTTATTGTCTCAAATTTTCAAGGTTTTATGACGCTCCAGTAAAAAGTTACAAGTATTTGATTGTTGCAAACTTTGATAGGTGTAGGACACACCATATAGAAGTTAGGGCCATTTGAAGTTTTATCAGTGTTTGTTTTGGTACTCAAGTACTTTATTGTCACAAAATTTCAAGGTTTTTTGACGCTCCAGTAATAAGTTACAAGCATTTGATTGTTGCAAACTTTGATAGGTGTAGGACGAACCGTATAGAAGTTAGGGCCATTTGAAGTTTTATCAGTATTTGTTTTGGTACTCAAGTACTTTATTGTCACAAAATTTCAAGGTTTTTTGACGCTCCAGTAAAAAGTTACAAGCATTTCAATATTGCAAACATTGATAGGTATAGAACGCACAGTATAGAAGTTATGGCCATTTGAAGTTTTATCAGTGTTTTATTTGGGACTCAAGGGTAGCATAGCTATGAGCGATAGCTTAAATTGACAAGAGGCTCGAGTACTTTATTGTCTCAAATTTTCAAGGTTTTATGACGCTCCAGTAAAAAGTTACAAGTATTTGATTTTTGAAAACTTTGATAGGTGTAGGACACATCCTATAGAAGTTAGGGCCATTAGAAGTTTTATCAGTGTTTGTTTTGGTACTCAAGTACTTTATTGTCACAAAATTTCAAGGTTTTTTGGCGCTCCAGTAAAAAGTTACAAGCATTTGATTGTTGCATACTTTGATAGGTGTAGGACGAACCGTATAGAAGTTAGGGCCATTTGAAGTTTTATCAGTGTTTGTTTCGGTACTCAATTACTTTACTGTCACAAAATTTCAAGGTTTTTTGACGCTCCAGTAAAAAGTTACAAGCATTTGATTGTTGCAAACTTTGATATGTGTAGGACACACCATATAGAAGTTAGGGCCATTTGAAGTTTTATCAGTGTTTGATTTGGGACTCAAGGGTAGCATAACTATGAGCGATAGCTTAAATTGACAAGAGGCTCGAGTACTTTATTGTCTCAAATTTTCAAGGTTTTATGACGCTCCAGTAAAAAGTTACAAGTATTTGATTGTTGCAAACTTTGATAGGTGTAGGACACACCATATAGAAGTTAGGACCATTTGAAGTTTTATCAGTGTTTGTTTTGGTACTCAAGTACTTTATTGTCACAAAATTTCAAGGTTTTTTGACGCTCCAGTAAAAAGTTACAAGCATTTGATTGTTGCAAACTTTGATAGGTGTAGGACGAACCGTATAGAAGTTAGGGCCATTTGAAGTTTTATCAGTGTTTGTTTTGGTACTCAAGTACTTTATTGTCACAAAATTTCAAGGTTTTTTGACGCTCCAGTAAAAAGTTACAAGCATTTGATTGTTGCAAACTTTGATAGGTGTAGGACACACCATATAGAAGTTAGGGCCATTTGAAGTTTTATCAGTGTTTGTTTTGGTACTCAAGTACTTTATTGTGACAAAATTTCAAGGTTTTATGACGCTCCAGTAAAAAGTAACAAGCATTTGATTGTTGCAAACTTTGATAGGTGTAGGACGAACAGTATAGAAGTTAGGGCCATTTGAAGTTTTATCAGTGTTTGTGTTGGTACTCAAGTACTTTATTGTCACAAAATTTCAAGGTTTTATGACGCTCCAGTAAAAAGGTACAAGCATTTGATTGTTGCGAACTTTGATAGGTGTAGGACGAACCGTATAGAAGTTAGGGCCATTTGAAGTTTTATCAGTGTTTGATTTGGGACTCAAGGGTAGCATAGCTATGAGCGATATCTTAAATTGACAAGAGTCTCGAGTACTTTATTGTCTCAAATTTTCAATTTTTTATGACGCTCCAGTAAAAAGTTACAAGCATTTGATTGTTGCAAACATTGATAGGTGTAGGACGAACCGTATAGAAGTTAGGGCCATTTGAAGTTTTATCAGTGTTTGTTTTGGTACTCAAGTACTTTATTGTCACAAAATTTCAAGGTTTTATGACGCTCCAGTAAAAAGTTACAAGCATTTGATTGTTGCAAACTTTGATAGGAGTAGGACGAACCGTATAGAAGTTAGGGCCATTTGAAGTTTTATCAGTGTTTGTTTTGGTACTCAAGTACTTTATTGTCACAAAATTTCAAGGTTTTTTGACGCTCCAGTAAAAAGTTACAAGCATTTCAATATTGCAAACATTGATAGGTATATAACGCACAGTATAGAAGTTATGGCCATTTGAAGTTTTATCAGTGTTTGATTTGGGACTCAAGGGTAGCATAGCTATGAGCGATAGCTTAAATTGACAAGAGGCTCGAATACTTTATTGTCACAAAATTTCAAGGTTTTATGACGCTCCAGTAAAAAGTTACAAGCATTTGATTGTTGCAAACTTTGATAGGTGTAGGACACACCATATAGAAGTTAGGGCCATTTGAAGTTTTATCAGTGTTTGTTTTGGTACTCAAGTACTTTATTGTCACAAAATTTCAAGGTTTTTTGACGCTCCAGTAAAAAGTTACAAGCATTTCAATATTGCAAACATTGATAGGTATAGAACGCATAGTATAGAAGTTACGGCCATTTGAAGTTTTATCAGTGTTTTATTTGGGACTCAAGGTTAGCATAGCTATGAGCGATAGCTTAAATTGACAAGAGGCTCGAGTACTTTATTGTCACAAAATTTCAAGGTTTTATGACGCTCCAGTAAAAAGTTACAAGCATTTGATTGTTGCAAACTTTGATAGGTGTAGGACGAACAGTATAGAAGTTAGGGCATTGATAGGTATAGAACGCACAGTATAGAAGTTATGGCCATTTGAAGTTTTATCAGTGTTTTATTTGGGACTCAAGAGCAGCATAGCTATGAGCGATAGATTAAATTGACAAGAGGCTCGAGTACTTTATTGTCACAAAATTTCAAGGTTTTATGACGCTCAAGTAAAAAGTAACAAGCATTTGATTGTTGCAAACTTTGATAGGTGTAGGACACACCATATAGAAGTTAGGGCCATTTGAAGTTTTATCAGTGTTTGTTTTGGTACTTTTACAAGTACTTTACTGTCACAAAATTTCAAGGTTTTATGACGCTCCAGTAAAAAGTTACAAGTATTTGATTGTGGCAAACTTTGATAGGTGTAGGACGAACCGTATAGAAGTTAGGGCCATTTGAAGTTTTATCAGTGTTTTTTTTTGGTATTCAAGAACTTTATTGTCACAAAATTTTAAGGTTTTATGACGCTCCAGTAAAAAGTTACAAGCATTTCAATATTGCAAATATTGATAGGTATAGAACGCACAGTATAGAAGTTATGGCCATTTGAAGTTTTATCAGTGTTTTATTTGGGACTCAAGGGTAGCATAGCTATGAGCGATAGCTTAAATTGACAAGAGGCTCGAGTACTTTATTGTCTCAAATTTTCAAGGTTTTATGACGCTCCAGTAAAAAGTTACAAGTATTTGATTGTTGCAAACTTTGATAGGTGTAGGACACACCATATAGAAGTTAGGGCCATTTGAAGTTTTATCAGTGTTTGTTTTGGTACTCAAGTACTTTATTGTCACAAAATTTCAAGGTTTTTTGACGCTCCAGTAAAAAGTTACAAGCATTTGATTGTTGCAAACTTTGATAGGTGTAGGACACACCATATAGAAGTTAGGGCCATTTGAAGTTTTATCAGTGTTTGTTTTGGTACTCAAGTACTTTATTGTCACAAAATTTCAAGGTTTTATGACGCTCCAGTAAAAAGTAACAAGCATTTGATTGTTGCAAACTTTGATAGGTGTAGGACGAACAGTATAGAAGTTAGGGCCATTTGAAGTTTTATCAGTGTTTGTGTTGGTACTCAAGTACTTTATTGTCACAAAATTTCAAGGTTTTATGACGCTCCAGTAAAAAGGTACAAGCATTTGATTGTTGCGAACTTTGATAGGTGTAGGACGCACCGTATAGAAGTTAGGGCCATTTGAAGTTTTATCAGTGTTTGATTTGGTACTCAAGGGTAGCATAGCTATGAGCGATATCTTAAATTGACAAGAGGCTCGATTACTTTATTGGCACAAAATTTCAATTTTTTATGACGCTCCAGTAAAAAGTTACAAGCATTTGATTGTTGCAAACATTGATAGGTGTAGGACGAACCGTATAGAAGTTAGGGCCGTTTGAAGTTTTATCAGTGTTTGTTTTGGTACTCAAGTACTTTATTGTCACAAAATTTCAAGGTTTTATGACGCTCCAGTAAAAAGTTACAAGCATTTGATTGTTGCAAACTTTGATAGGTGTAGGACGAACCGTATAGAAGTTAGGGCCATTTGAAGTTTTATCAGTGTTTGTTTTGGTACTCAAGTACTTTATTGTCACAAAATTTCAAGGTTTTTTGACGCTCCAGTAAAAAGTTACAAGCATTTCAATATTGCAAACATTGATAGGTATATAACGCACAGTATAGAAGTTATGGCCATTCGAAGTTTTATCAGTGTTTGATTTGGGACTCAAGGGTAGCATAGCTATGAGCGATAGCTTAAATTGACAAGAGGCTCGAGTACTTTATTGTCACAAAATTTCAAGGTTTTATGACGCTCCAATAAAAAGTTACAAGCATTTGATTGTTGCAAACTTTGATAGGTGTAGGACGAACCGTATAGAAGTTAGGGCCATTTGAAGTTTTATCAGTGTTTGTTTTGGTACTCAAGTACTTTATTGTCACAAAATTTCAAGGTTTTTTGACGCTCCAGTAAAAAGTTACAAGCATTTCAATATTGCAAACATTGATAGGTATAGAACGCATAGTATAGAAGTTACGGCCATTTGAAGTTTTATCAGTGTTTTATTTGGGACTCAAGGTTAGCATAGCTATGAGCGATAGCTTAAATTGACAAGAGGCTCGAGTACTTTATTGTCACAAAATTTCAAGGTTTTATGACGCTCCAGTAATAAGTTACAAGCATTTGATTGTTGCAAACTTTGATAGGTGTAGGACGAACAGTATAGAAGTTAGGGCCATTTGAAGTTTTATCAGTGTTTGTTTTGATACTCAAGTACTTTATTGTCACAAAATTTAAAGGTTTTTTGACGCTCCAGTAAAAAGTTACAAGCATTTCTATATTGAAAACATTGATAGGTATAGAACGCACAGTATAGAAGTTATGGCCATTTGAAGTTTTATCAGTGTTTTATTTGGGACTCAAGAGCAGCATAGCTATGAGCGATAGCTTAAATTGACAAGAGGCTCGAGTACTTTATTGTCACAAAATTTCAAGGTTTTATGACGCTCAAGTAAAAAGTTACAAGCATTTGATTGTTGCAAACTTTGATAGGTGTAGGACACACCATATAGAAGTTAGGGCCATTTGAAGTTTTATCAGTGTTTGTTTTGGTACTCAAGTACTTTACTGTCACAAAATTTCAAGGTTTTATGACGCTCCAGTAAAAAGTTACAAGCATTTGATTGTGGCAAACTTTGATAGGTGTAGGACGAACCGTATAGAAGTTAGGGCCATTTGAAGTTTTATCAGTGTTTTTTTTTTGGTACTCAAGAACTTCATTGTCACAAAATTTTAAGGTTTTATGACGCTCCAGTAAAAAGTTACAAGCATTTCAATATTGCAAACATTGATAGGTATAGAACGCACAGTATAGAAGTTATGGCCATTTGAAGTTTTATCAGTGTTTTATTTGGGACTCAAGGGTAGCATAGCTATGAGCGATAGCTTAAATTGACACGAGGCTCGAGTACTTTATTGTCTCAAATTTTCAAGGTTTTATGACGCTCCAGTAAAAAGTTACAAGTATTTGATTGTTGCAAACTTTGATAGGTGTAGGACACACCATATAGAAGTTAGGGCCATTTGAAGTTTTATCAGTGTTTGTTTTGGTACTCAAGTACTTTATTGTCACAAAATTTCAAGGTTTTTTGACGCTCCAGTAATAAGTTACAAGCATTTGATTGTTGCAAACTTTGATAGGTGTAGGACGAACCGTATAGAAGTTAGGGCCATTTGAAGTTTTATCAGTATTTGTTTTGGTACTCAAGTACTTTATTGTCACAAAATTTCAAGATTTTTTGACGCTCCAGTAAAAAGTTACAAGCATTTCAATATTGCAAACATTGATAGGTATAGGACGCACAGTATAGAAGTTATGGTCATTTGAAGTTTTATCAGTGTTTTATTTGGGACTCAAGGGTAGCATAGCTATGAGCGATAGCTTAAATTGACAAGAGGCTCGAGTACTTTATTGTCTCAAATTTTCAAGGTTTTATGACGCTCCAGTAAAAAGTTACAAGTATTTGATTTTTGAAAACTTTGATAGGTGTAGGACACATCATATAGAAGTTAGGGCCATTAGAAGTTTTATCAGTGTTTGTTTTGGTACTCAAGTACTTTATTGTCACAAAATTTCAAGGTTTTTTGGCGCTCCAGTAAAAAGTTACAAGCATTTGATTGTTGCATATTTTGATAGGTGTAGGACGAACCGTATAGAAGTTAGGGCCATTTGAAGTTTTATCAGTGTTTGTTTCGGTACTCAATTACTTTATTGTCACAAAATTTCAAGGTTTTTTGACGCTCCAGTAAAAAGTTACAAGCATTTGATTGTTGCAAACTTTGATATGTGTAGGACACACCATATAGAAGTTAGGGCCATTTGAAGTTTTATCAGTGTTTGATTTGGGACTCAAGGGTAGCATAACTATGAGCGATAGCTTAAATTGACAAGAGGCTCGAGTACTTTATTGTCTCAAATTTTCAAGGTTTTATGACGCTCCAGTAAAAAGTTACAAGTATTTGATTGTTGCAAACTTTGATAGGTGTAGGACACACCATATAGAAGTTAGGGCCATTTGAAGTTTTATCAGTGTTTGTTTTGGTACTCAAGTACTTTATTGTCACAAAATTTCAAGGTTTTTTGACGCTCCAGTAAAAAGTTACAAGCATTTGATTGTTGCAAACTTTGATAGGTGTAGGACGAACCGTATAGAAGTTAGGGCCATTTGAAGTTTTATCAGTGTTTGTTTTGGTACTCAAGTACTTTATTGTCACAAAATTTCAAGGTTTTTTGACGCTCCAGTAAAAAGTTACAAGCATTTGATTGTTGCAAACTTTGATAGGTGTAGGACACACCATATAGAAGTTAGGGCCATTTGAAGTTTTATCAGTGTTTGTTTTGGTACTCAAGTACTTTATTGTCACAAAATTTCAAGGTTTTATGACGCTCCAGTAAAAAGTTACAAGCATTTGATTGTTGCAAACTTTGATAGGTGTAGGACGAACAGTATAGAAGTTAGGGCCATTTGAAGTTTTATCAGTGTTTGTTTTGGTACTCAAGTACTTTATTGTCACAAAATTTCAAGGTTTTATGACGCTCCAGTAAAAAGGTACAAGCATTTGATTGTTGCAAACTTTGATAGGTGTAGGACGAACCGTATAGAAGTTAGGGCCATTTGAAGTTTTATCAGTGTTTGATTTGGGACTCAAGGGTAGCATAGCTATGAGCGATATCTTAAATTGACAAGAGTCTCGATTACTTTATTGTCTCAAATTTTCAATGTTTTATGACGCTCCAGTAAAAAGTTACAAGCATTTGATTGTTGCAAACATTGATAGGTGTAGGACGAACCGTATAGAAGTTAGGGCCATTTGAAGTTTTATCAGTGTTTGTTTTGGTACTCAAGTACTTTATTGTCACAAAATTTCAAGGTTTTATGACGCTCCAGTAAAAAGTTACAAGCATTTGATTGTTGCAAACTTTGATAGGAGTAGGACGAACCGTATAGAAGTTAGGGCCATTTGAAGTTTTATCAGTGTTTGTTTTGGTACTCAAGTACTTTATTGTCACAAAATTTCAAGGTTTTATGACGCTCCAGTAAAAAGTTACAAGCATTTCAATATTGCAAACATTGATAGGTATAGAACGCACAGTATAGAAGTTATGGCCATTTGAAGTTTTATCAGTGTTTGATTTGGGACTCAAGGGTAGCATAGCTATGAGCGATAGCTTAAATTGACAAGAGGCTCGAATACTTTATTGTCACAAAATTTCAAGGTTTTATGACGCTCCAGTAAAAAGTTACAAGCATTTGATTGTTGCAAACTTTGATAGGTGTAGGACACACCATATAGAAGTTAGGGCCATTTGAAGTTTTATCAGTGTTTGTTTTGGTACTCAAGTACTTTATTGTCACAAAATTTCAAGGTTTTTTGACGCTCCAGTAAAAAGTTACAAGCATTTCAATATTGCAAACATTGATAGGTATAGAACGCACAGTATAGAAGTTACGGCCATTTGAAGTTTTATCAGTGTTTTATTTGGGACTCAAGGTTAGCATAGCTATGAGCGATAGCTTAAATTGACAAGAGGCTCGAGTACTTTATTGTCACAAAATTTCAAGGTTTTATGACGCTCCAGTAAAAAGTTACAAGCATTTGATTGTTGCAAACTTTGATAGGTGTAGGACGAACAGTATAGAAGTTAGGGCCATTTGAAGTTTTATCAGTGTTTGTTTTGATACTCAAGTACTTTATTGTCACAAAATTTAAAGGTTTTTTGACGCTCCAGTAAAAAGTTACAAGCATTTCAATATTGCAAACATTGATAGGTATAGAACGCACAGTATAGAAGTTATGGCCATTTGAAGTTTTATCAGTGTTTTATTTGGGACTCAAGAGCAGCATAGCTATGAGCGATAGCTTAAATTGACAAGAGGCTCGAGTACTTTATTGTCACAAAATTTCAAGGTTTTATGACGCTCAAGTAAAAAGTTACAAGCATTTGATTGTTGCAAACTTTGATAGGTGTAGGACACACCATATAGAAGTTAGGGCCATTTGAAGTTTTATCAGTGTTTGTTTTGGTACTCAAGTACTTTACTGTCACAAAATTTCAAGGTTTTATGACGTTCCAGTAAAAAGTTACAAGCATTTGATTGTGGCAAACTTTGATAGGTGTAGGACGAACCGTATAGAAGTTAGGGCCATTTGAAGTTTTATCAGTGTTTTTTTTTTGGTACTCAAGAACTTCATTGTCACAAAATTTTAAGGTTTTATGACGCTCCAGTAAAAAGTTACAAGCATTTCAATATTGCAAACATTGATAGGTATAGAACGCACAGTATAGAAGTTATGGCCATTTGAAGTTTTATCAGTGTTTTATTTGGGACTCAAGGGCAGCATAGCTATGAGCGATAGCTTAAATTGACAAGAGGCTCGAGTACTTTATTGTCTCAAATTTTCAAGGTTTTATGACGCTCCAGTAAAAAGTTACAAGTATTTGATTGTTGCAAACTTTGATAGGTGTAGGACACACCATATAGAAGTTAGGACCATTTGAAGTTTTATCAGTGTTTGTTTTGGTACTCAAGTACTTTATTGTCACAACATTTCAAGGCTTTATGACGCTCCCGTAAAAAGTTACAAGCATTTGATTGTTGCAAACTTTGATAGGTGTAGGACGAACCGTATAGAAGTTAGGGCCATTTGAAGTTTTATCAGTGTTTGTTTTGGTACTCAAGTACTTTATTGTCACAAAATTTCAAGGTTTTTTGACGCTCCAGTAAAAAGTTACAAGCATTTCAATATTGCAAACATTGATAGGTATAGAACGCACAGTATAGAAGTTATGGCCATTTGAAGTTTTATCAGTGTTTTATTTGGGAATCAAGGGTAGCATAGCTATGAGCGATAGCTTAAATTGACAAGAGGCTCGAGTACTTTATTGTCTCAAATTTTCAAGGTTTTATGACGCTCCAGTAAAAAGTTACAAGCATTTGATTGTTGAAAACTTTGATAGGTGTAGGACACATCATATAGAAGTTAGGGCCATTAGAAGTTTTATCAGTGTTTGTTTTGGTACTCAAGTACTTTATTGTCACAAAATTTCAAGGTTTTTTGGCGCTCCAGTAAAAAGTTACAAGCATTTGATTGTTGCATACTTTGATAGGTGTAGGACGAACCGTATAGAAGTTAGGGCCATTTGAAGTTTTATCAGTGTTTGTTTCGGTACTCAAGTACTTTATTGTCACAAAATTTCAAGGTTTTTTGACGCTCCAGTAAAAAGTTACAAGCATTTGATTGTTGCAAACTTTGATAGGTGTAGGACACACCATATAGAAGTTAGGGCCATTTGAAGTTTTATCAGTGTTTGATTTGGGACTCAAGGGTAGCATAGCTATGAGCGATAGCTTAAATTGACAAGAGGCTCGAGTACTTTATTGTCTCAAATTTTCAAGGTTTTATGACGCTCCAGTAAAAAGTTACAAGTATTTGATTGTTGCAAACTTTGATAGGTGTAGGACACACCATATAGAAGTTAGGGCCATTTGAAGTTTTATCAGTGTTTGTTTTGGTACTCAAGTACTTTATTGTCACAAAATTTCAAGGTTTTTTGACGCTCCAGTAAAAAGTTACAAGCATTTGATTGTTGCAAACTTTGATAGGTGTAGGACGAACCGTATAGAAGTTAGGGCCATTTGAAGTTTTATCAGTGTTTGTTTTGGTACTCAAGTACTTTATTGTCACAAAATTTCAAGGTTTTTTGACGCTCCAGTAAAAAGTTACAAGCATTTCAATATTGCAAACATTGATAGGTATAGAACGCACAGTATAGAAGTTATGGCCATTTGAAGTTTTATCAGTGTTTGATTTGGGACTCAAGGGTAGCATAGCTATGAGCGATAGCTTAAATTGACAAGAGGCTCGAGTACTTTATTGTCTCAAATTTTCAAGGTTTTATGACGCTCCAGTAAAAAGTTACAAGTATTTGATTGTTGCAAACTTTGATAGGTGTAGGACACACCATATAGAAGTTAGGGCCATTTGAAGTTTTATCAGTGTTTGTTTTGGTACTCAAGTACTTTACTGTCACAAAATTTCAAGGTTTTATGACGCTCCAGTAAAAAGTTACAAGCATTTGATTGTGGCAAACTTTGATAGGTGTAGGACGAACCGTATAGAAGTTAGGGCCATTTGAAGTTTTATCAGTGTTTGTTTTGGTACTCAAGTACTTTATTGTCACAAAATTTCAAGGTTTTTTGACGCTCCAGTAAAAAGTTACAAGCATTTCAATATTGCAAACATTGATAGGTATAGAACGCACAGTATAGAAGTTATGGCCATTTGAAGTTTTATCAGTGTTTTATTTGGGACTCAAGGGTAGCATAGCTATGAGCGATAGCTTAAATTGACAAGAGGCTCGAGTACTTTATTGTCTCAAATTTTCAAGGTTTTATGACGCTCCAGTAAAAAGTTACAAGTATTTGATTTTTGCAAACTTTGATAGGTGTAGGACACACCATATAGAAGTTAGGGCCATTTGAAGTTTTATCAGTGTTTGTTTTGGTACTCAAGTACTTTATTGTCACAAAATTTCAAGGTTTTTTGGCGCTCCAGTAAAAAGTTACAAGCATTTGATTGTTGCGAACTTTGATAGGTGTAGGACGAACCGTATAGAAGTTAGGGCCATTTGAAGTTTTATCAGTGTTTGTTTCGGTACTCAAGTACTTTATTGTCACAAAATTTCAAGGTTTTTTGACGCTCCAGTAAAAAGTTACAAGCATTTGATTGTTGCAAACTTTGATAGGTGTAGGACACACCATATAGAAGTTAGGGCCATTTGAAGTTTTATCAGTGTTTGATTTGGGACTCAAGGGTAGCATAGCTATGAGCGATACTTTAAATTGACAAGAGGCTCGAGTACTTTATTGTCTCAAATTTTCAAGGTTTTATGACGCTCCAGTAAAAAGTTACAAGTATTTGATTGTTGCAAACTTTGATAGGTGTAGGACACACCATATAGAAGTTAGGGCCATTTGAAGTTTTATCAGTGTTTGTTTTGGTACTCAAGTACTTTATTGTCACAAAATTTCAAGGTTTTTTGACGCTCCAGTAAAAAGTTACAAGCATTTGATTGTTGCAAACTTTGATAGGTGTAGGACGAACCGTATAGAAGTTAGGGCCATTTGAAGTTTTATCAGTGTTTGTTTTGGTACTCAAGTACTTTATTGTCACAAAATTTCAAGGTTTTTTGACGCTCCAGTAAAAAGTTACAAGCATTTCAATATTGCAAACATTGATAGGTATAGAACGCACAGTATAGAAGTTATGGCCATTTGAAGTTTTATCAGTGTTTGATTTGGGACTCAAGGGTAGCATAGCTATGAGCGATAGCTTAAATTGACAAGAGGCTCGAGTACTTTATTGTCTCAAATTTTCAAGGTTTTATGACGCTCCAGTAAAAAGTTACAAGTATTTGATTGTTGCAAACTTTGATAGGTGTAGGACACACCATATAGAAGTTAGGGCCATTTGAAGTTTTATCAGTGTTTGTTTTGGTACTCAAGTACTTTATTGTCACAAAATTTCAAGGTTTTATGACGCTCCAGTAAAAAGTTACAAGCATTTGATTGTGGCAAACTTTGATAGGTGTAGGACGAACCGTATAGAAGTTAGGGCCATTTGAAGTTTTATCAGTGTTTGTTTTGGTACTCAAGAACTTTATTGTCACAAAATTTGAAGGTTTTATGACGCTCCAGTAAAAAGTTACAAGCATTTCAATATTGCAAACATTGATAGGTATAGAACGCACAGTATAGAAGTTATGGCCATTTGAAGTTTTATCAGTGTTTTATTTGGGACTCAAGGGTAGCATAGCTATGAGCGATAGCTTAAATTGACAAGAGGCTCGAGTACTTTATTGTCTCAAATTTTCAAGGTTTTATGACGCTCCAGTAAAAAGTTACAAGTATTTGATTGTTGCAAACTTTGATAGGTGTAGGACACACCATATAGAAGTTAGGGCCATTTGAAGTTTTATCAGTGTTTGTTTTGGTACTCAAGTACTTTATTGTCACAAAATTTCAAGGTTTTTTGACGCTCCAGTAATAAGTTACAAGCATTTGATTGTTGCAAACTTTGATAGGTGTAGGACGAACCGTATAGAAGTTAGGGCCATTTGAAGTTTTATCAGTGTTTGTATTGGTACTCAAGTACTTTATTGTCACAAAATTTCAAGGTTTTTTGACGCTCCAGTAAAAAGTTACAAGCATTTCAATATTGCAAACATTGATAGGTATAGAACGCACAGTATAGAAGTTATGGCCATTTGAAGTTTTATCAGTGTTTTATTTGGGAATCAAGGGTAGCATAGCTATGAGCGATAGCTTAAATTGACAAGAGGCTCGAGTACTTTATTGTCTCAAATTTTCAAGGTTTTATGACGCTCCAGTAAAAAGTTACAAGTATTTGATTTTTGAAAACTTTGATAGGTGTAGGACACATCATATAGAAGTTAGGGCCATTAGAAGTTTTATCAGTGTTTGATTTGGGACTCAAGTACTTTATTGTCACAAAATTTCAAGGTTTTTTGGCGCTCCAGTAAAAAGTTACAAGCATTTGATTGTTGCATACTTTGATAGGTGTAGGACGAACCGTATAGAAGTTAGGGCCATTTGAAGTTTTATCAGTGTTTGTTTCGGTACTCAAGTACTTTATTGTCACAAAATTTCAAGGTTTTTTGACGCTCCAGTAAAAAGTTACAAGCATTTGATTGTTGCAAACTTTGATAGGTGTAGGACACACCATATAGAAGTTAGGGCCATTTGAAGTTTTATCAGTGTTTGATTTGGGACTCAAGGGTAGCATAGCTATGAGCGATACTTTAAATTGACAAGAGGCTCGAGTACTTTATTGTCTCAAATTTTCAAGGTTTTATGACGCTCCAGTAAAAAGTTACAAGTATTTGATTGTTGCAAACTTTGATAGGTGTAGGACACACCATATAGAAGTTAGGGCCATTTGAAGTTTTATCAGTGTTTGTTTTGGTACTCAAGTACTTTATTGTCACAAAATTTCAAGGTTTTTTGACGCTCCAGTAAAAAGTTACATGCATTTGATTGTTGCAAACTTTGATAGGTGTAGGACGAACCGTATAGAAGTTAGGGCCATTTGAAGTTTTATCAGTGTTTGTTTTGGTACTCAAGTACTTTATTGTCACAAAATTTCAAGGTTTTTTGACGCTCCAGTAAAAAGTTACAAGCATTTCAATATTGCAAACATTGATAGGTATAGAACGCACAGTATAGAAGTTATGGCCATTTGAAGTTTTATCAGTGTTTTATTTGGGACTCAAGGGTAGCATAGCTATGAGCGATAGCTTAAATTGAGAAGAGGCTCGAGTACTTTATTGTCTCAAATTTTCAAGGTTTTATGACGCTCCAGTAAAAAGTTACAAGTATTTGATTTTTGAAAACTTTGATAGGTGTAGGACACATCATATAGAAGTTAGGGCCATTTGAAGTTTTATCAGTGTTTGTTTCGGTACTCAAGTACTTTATTGTCACAAAATTTCAAGGTTTTTTGACGCTCCAGTAAAAAGTTACAAGCATTTGATTGTTGCAAACTTTGATATGTGTAGGACACACCATATAGAAGTTAGGGCCATTTGAAGTTTTATCAGTGTTGGATTTGGGACTCAAGGGTAGCATAGCTATGAGCGATAGCTTAAATTGACAAGAGGCTCGAGTACTTTATTGTCTCAAATTTTCAAGGTTTTATGACGCTCCAGTAAAAAGTTACAAGTATTTGATTGTTGCAAACTTTGATAGGTGTAGGACACACCATATAGAAGTTAGGGCCATTTGAAGTTTTATCAGTGTTTGTTTTGGTACTCAAGTACTTTATTGTGACAAAATTTCAAGGTTTTATGACGTTCCAGTAAAAAGTAACAAGCATTTGATTGTTGCAAACTTTGATAGGTGTAGGACGAACAGTATAGAAGTTAGGGCCATTTGAAGTTTTATCAGTGTTTTATTTGGGACTCAAGGGCAGCATAGCTATGAGCGATACTTTAAATTGACAAGAGGCTCGAGTACTTTATTGTCACAAAATTTCAAGGTTTTATGACGCTCCAGTAAGAAGTTACAAGCATTTGATTGTTGCAAACTTTGATAGGTGTAGGACGAACAGTATAGAAGTTAGGGCCATTTGAATTTTTATCAGTGTTTGTTTTGGTGCTCAAGTACTTTATTGTCACAAAATTTCAAGGTTTTATGACGCTCCAGTAAAAAGTTACAAGCATTTGATTGTTGCAAACTTTGATAGGTGTAGGACGAACCGTATAGAAGTTAGGGCCATTTGAAGTTTTATCAGTGTTTGATTTGGGACTCAAGGGTAGCATAGCTATGAGCGATAGCTTAAATTGACAAGAGGCTCGAGTACTTTATTGTCTCAAATTTTCAAGGTTTTATGACGCTCCAGTAAAAAGTTACAAGTATTTGATTGTTGCAAACTTTGATAGGTGTAGGACACACCATATAGAAGTTAGGGCCATTTGAAGTTTTATCAGTGTTTGTTTTGGTACTCAAGTACTTTATTGTGACAAAATTTCAAGGTTTTATGACGCTCCAGTAAAAAGTAACAAGCATTTGATTGTTGCAAACTTTGATAGGTGTAGGACGAACAGTATAGAAGTTAGGGCCATTTGAAGTTTTATCAGTGTTTGTGTTGGTACTCAAGTACTTTATTGTCACAAAATTTCAAGGTTTTTTGACGCTCCAGTAAAAAGTTACAAGCATTTCAATATTGCAAACATTGATAGGTATAGAACGCACAGTATAGAAGTTATGGCCATTTGAAGTTTTATCAGTGTTTGATTTGGGACTCAAGGGTAGCATAGCTATGAGCGATAGCTTAAATTGACAAGAGGCTCGAATACTTTATTGTCACAAAATTTCAAGGTTTTATGACGCTCCAATAAAAAGTTACAAGCATTTGATTGTTGCAAACTTTGATAGGTGTAGGACGAACCGTATAGAAGTTAGGGCCATTTGAAGTTTTATCAGTGTTTGTTTTGGTACTCAAGTACTTTATTGTCACAAAATTTCAAGGTTTTTTGACGCTCCAGTAAAAAGTTACAAGCATTTCAATATTGCAAACATTGATAGGTATAGAACGCATAGTATAGAAGTTACGGCCATTTGAAGTTTTATCAGTGTTTTATGTGGGACTCAAGGTTAGCATAGCTATGACCGATAGCTTAAATTGACAAGAGGCTCGAGTACTTTATTGTCACAAAATTTCAAGGTTTTATGACGCTCCAGTAAAAAGTTACAAGCATTTGATTGTTGCAAACTTTGATAGGTGTAGGACGAACAGTATAGAAGTTAGGGCCATTTTTAGTTTTATCAGTGTTTGTTTTGATACTCAAGTACTTTATTGTCACAAAATTTAAAGGTTTTTTGACGCTCCAGTAAAAAGTTACAAGCATTTCTATATTGCAAACATTGATAGGTATAGAACGCACAGTATAGAAGTTATGGCCATTTGAAGTTTTATCAGTGTTTTATTTGGGACTCAAGAGCAGCATAGCTATGAGCGATAGCTTAAATTGACAAGAGGCTCGAGTACTTTATTGTCACAAAATTTCAAGGTTTTATGACGCTCAAGTAAAAAGTTACAAGCATTTGATTGTTGCAAACTTTGATAGGTGTAGGACACACCATATAGAAGTTAGGGCCATTTGAAGTTTTATCAGTGTTTGTTTTGGTACTCAAGTACTTTAGTGTCACAAAATTTCAAGGTTTTATGACGCTCCAGTAAAAAGTTACAAGCATTTGATTGTGGCAAACTTTGATAGGTGTAGGACGAACCGTATAGAAGTTAGGGCCATTTGAAGTTTTATCAGTGTTTTTTTTTGGTACTCAAGAACTTTATTGTCACAAAATTTAAAGGTTTTATGACGCTCCAGTAAAAAGTTACAAGCATTTCAATATTGCAAACATTGATAGGTATAGAACGCACAGTATAGAAGTTATGGCCATTTGAAGTTTTATCAGTGTTTTATTTGGGACTCAAGGGTAGCATAGCTATGAGCGATAGCTTAAATTGACAAGAGGCTCGAGTACTTTATTGTCTCAAATTTTCAAGGTTTTATGACGCTCCAGTAAAAAGTTACAAGTATTTGATTGTTGCAAACTTTGATAGGTGTAGGACACACCATATAGAAGTTAGGGCCATTTGAAGTTTTATCAGTGTTTGTTTTGGTACTCAAGTACTTTATTGTCACAAAATTTCAAGGTTTTTTGACGCTCCAGTAAAAAGTTACAAGCATTTGATTGTTGCAAACTTTGATAGGTGTAGGACGAACCGTATAGAAGTTAGGGCCATTTGAAGTTTTATCAGTGTTTGTTTTGGTACTCAAGTACTTTATTGTCACAAAATTTCAAGGTTTTTTGACGCTCCAGTAAAAAGTTACAAGCATTTCAATATTGCAAACATTGATAGGTATAGAACGCACAGTATAGAAGTTATGGCCATTTGAAGTTTTATCAGTGTTTTATTTGGGACTCAAGGGTAGCATAGCTATGAGCGATAGCTTAAATTGACAAGAGGCTCGAGTACTTTATTGTCTCAAAATTTCAAGGTTTTTTGACGCTCCAGTAAAAAGTTACAAGCATTTGATTGTTGCAAACTTTGATAGGTGTAGGACACACCATATAGAAGTTAGGGCCATTTGAAGTTTTATCAGTGTTTGATTTGGGACTCAAGGGTAGCATAGCTATGAGCGATAGCTTAAATTGACAAGAGGCTCGAGTACTTTATTGTCTCAAATTTTCAAGGTTTTATGACGCTCCAGTAAAAAGTTACAAGTATTTGATTGTTGCAAACTTTGCAAGGTGTAGGACACACCATATAGAAGTTAGGGCCATTTGAAGTTTTATCAGTGTTTGTTTTGGTACTCAAGTACTTTATTGTGACAAAATTTCAAGGTTTTATGAAGTATTATACTTGAGTACAATACAATATACTTGAGTACAATACAATAAAGTACTTGAGTACCAAAACAAACACTGATAAAACTTCAAATGGCCTTAACTTCTATACGGTTTGTCCTACACCTATCAAAGTTTGCAACAATCAAATGCTTCTTACTTTTTACTGGAGCGTCATAGAACCTTGAAATTTTGTTACAATAAAGTACTCGAGCCTCTTATCAATTTAAGCTATCGCTCATAGCTATGCTACCATTGAGTCCCAAATGAAACACTGATAAAACTTCAAATGGCCCTAATTTCTATACGGTTCGTCTTACACCTATCAAAGTTTGCAACAATCAAATGCTTGTAACTTTTTACTGGAGCGTCATAAAACCTTGAAATTTTGTGATAATCAAGTACTTGTGCCTCATGTCAATTTAAGCTATCGCTCATAGCTATGCTACCCTTGAATCCCAAATCAAACACTGATAAAACTTCTATACGATGCGTACTATACCTATCAAAGTTTGCAACAATCAAATGCTTGTAACTTTGAGTGAGCGTCATAAAACCTTGAAATTTTGTGACAATAAAGTACTTGAGTACCAAAACAGACACTGATAAAACTTCAAATGGCCCTAACTTCTATACGGTTCGTCCTACACCTATCAATGTTTGCTACAATCAAATGCTTGTAACTTTTTACTGGAGCGTCATAAAACCTTGAAATTTTGTGACAATAAAGTACTCGAGCCTCTTGTCAATTTAAGCTACCTCTCATAGCTATGCTACCCTTGAGTCCAAAATAAAACACTGATAAAACTTCAAATGGCCATAACTTCTATACTCTGCGTCCTATACCTATCAAAGTTTGCAACATTGAAATGCTTGTAACTTTTTACTGGAGCGTCATAAAACCTTGAAATAAAGTACTTGAGTACCAAAACAAACACTGATTAAACTTCAAATGGCCTTACTTCTATACGGTTCGTCCTACACCTATCAAAGTTTGCAACAATCAAATGCTTGTAACTTTTTACTGGAGCTTCATAAAACCTTAAAACTTTGTGACAATAAAGTACTTGAGTACCAATACAAACACTGATAAAACTTCAAATGGTCCAAACTTCTATATGGTGCGTCCTACACCTATCAAAGTTTGCAACAATCAAATGTTTGTAACTTTTTACTGGAGCGTCATAACACCTTGAAATTTTGTGACAATAAAGTACTTGAGTACCAAAACAAACACTGCTAAAACTTCAAATGGCCTTAACTTCTATACGGTTCGTCCTACACCTATCAATGTTTGCAACAATCAAATGCTTGTAACTTTTTACTAGAGCGTCATAAAACCTTGAATATTTGTGACAATAAAGTACTTGAGTACCAAAACAAACACTGATAAAACTTCAAATGGCCCTAACTTCTATACGGTTCGTCATACACCTATCAAAGTTTGCAACAATCAAATGCTTGTAACTTTTTACTGGAGCGTCATAAAACCTTGAAATTTTGTGACAATAAAGTACTTGAGTACCAAAACAAACACTGATAAAACTTCAAATGGCCCTAACTTCTATACGGTTCGTCCTACACCTATCAAAGTTTGCAACAATCAAATGCTTGTCACTTTTTACTGGAGTGTCATAAAACCTTGAAATTTTGTCACAATAAAGTATTTCAGTACCAAAACAAACACTGATAAAACTTTAAATGGCCCTAACTTCTATACGGTTCGTCCTACACCTATCAAAGTTTGCAACAATCAAATGCTTGTAACTTTTTACTGGAGCGTCATAAAATCTTGAAATTTTGTGGCAATAAAGTACTCGAGAATCTTGTCACTTTAAGCTATCGCTCATAGCTATGCTACCCTTGAGTCCCAAATGAAACACTGATAAAACTTCAAATGGCCCTAACTTCTATACGGTTCGTGCTACACCTATCAAAGTTTGCAACAATCAAATGCTTGTAACTTTTTATTGGAGCGTCATAACACCTTGAAATTTTGTGACAATAAAGTACTTGAGTACCAAAACAAACACTGATAAAACTTCAAATGGCCCTAACTTCTATACGGTTCGCCCTACACCTATCAAAGTTTGCAACAATCAAATGCTAGAAACTTGTTACTGGAGCGTCATAAAACCTTGAAATTTTGTGACAATAAAGTACTCGGGCCTCTTGTCAATTTACACTATCGCTCATAGCTATGCTACCCTTGAGTCCAAAATAAAACACTGATAAAACTTCAAATGGCCATAACTTCTATACTGTGCGTCCTATACCTATCAAAGTTTGCAACATTGAAATGCTTGTAACTTTTTACTGGAGCGTCATAAAACCTTGAAATAAAGTACTTGAGTACCAAAACAAACACTGATTAAACTTCAAATGGCCTTACTTCTATACGGTTCGTCCTACACCTATCAAAGTTTGCAACAATCAAATGCTTGTAACTTTTTACTGGAGCTTCATAAAACCTTAAAACTTTGTGACAATAAAGTACTTGAGTACCAATACAAACACTGATAAAACTTCAAATGGTCCAAACTTCTATATGGTGCGTCCTACACCTATCAAAGTTTGCAACAATCAAATGCTTCTTACTTTTTACTGGAGCGTCATAGAACCTTGAAATTTTGTTACAATAAAGTACTCGAGCCTCTTATCAATTTAAGCTATCGCTCATAGCTATGCTACCATTGAGTCCCAAATGAAACACTGATAAAACTTCAAATGGCCCTAATTTCTATACGGTTCGTCTTACACCTATCAAAGTTTGCAACAATCAAATGCTTGTAACTTTTTACTGGAGCGTCATAAAACCTTGAAATTTTGTGACAATCAAGTACTTGTGCCTCATGTCAATTTAAGCTATCGCTCATAGCTATGCTACCCTTGAAACCCAAATCAAACACTGATAAAACTTCTACACGATGCGTACTATACCTATCAAACTTTGCAACAATCAAATGCTTGTAACTTTGAGTGAGCGTCATAAAACCTTGAAATTTTGTGACAATAAAGTACTTGAGTACCAAAACAGACACTGATAAAACTTCAAATGGCCCTAACTTCTATACGGTTCGTCCTACACCTATCAAAGTTTGCTACAATCAAATGCTTGTAACTTTTTACTGGAGCGTCATAAAACCTTGAAATTTTGTGACAATAAAGTACTTGAGTACCAAAACAAACACTGATAAAACTTCAAATGGTCCAAACTTCTATATGGTGCGTCCTACACCTATCAAAGTTTGCAACAATCAAATGTTTGTAACTTTTTACTGGAGCGTCATAACACCTTGAAATTTTGTGACAATAAAGTACTTGAGTACCAAAACAAACACTGATAAAACTTCAAATGGCCTTAACTTCTATACGGTTCGTCCTACAAATATCAAAGTTTGCAACAATCAAATGCTTGTAACTTTTTACTGGAGCGTCATAAAACCTTGAAATTTTGTGACAATCAAGTACTTGTGCCTCATGTCAATTTAAGCTATCGCTCATAGCTATGCTACCCTTGAATCCCAATTCAAACACTGATAAAACTCCTATACGATGCGTACTATACCTATCAAAGTTTGCAACAATCAAATGCTTGTAACTTTGAGTGAGCGTCATAAAACCTTGAAATTTTGTGACAATAAAGTACTTGAGTACCAAAACAGACACTGATAAAACTTCAAATGGCCCTAACTTCTGTACGGTTCGTCCTACACCTATCAAAGTTTTCTACAATCAAATGCTTGTAACTTTTTACTGGAGCGTCATAAAACCTTGAAATTTTGTGACAATAAAGTACTCGAGCCTCTTGTCAATTTAAGCTACCTCTCATAGCTATGCTACCCTTGAGTCCAAAATAAAACACTGATAAAACTTCAAATGGCCATAACTTCTATACTGTGCGTCCTATACCTATCAAAATTTGCAACATTGAAATGCTTGTAACTTTTTACTGGAGCGTCATAAAACCTTGAAATAAAGTACTTGAGTACCAAAACAAACACTGATTAAACTTCAAATGGCCTTACTTCTATACGGTTCGTCCTACACCTATCAAAGTTTGCAACAACCAAATGCTTGTAACTTTTTACTGGAGCTTCATAAAACCTTAAAACTTTGTGACAATAAAGTACTTGAGTACCAATACAAACACTGATAAAACTTCAAATGGTCCAAACTTCTATATGGTGCGTCCTACACCTATCAAAGTTTGCAACAATCAAATGTTTGTAACTTTTTACTGGAGCGTCATAACACCTTGAAATTTTGTGACAATAAAGTACTTGAGTACCAAAACAAACACTGATAAAACTTCAAATGGCCTTAACTTCTATACGGTTTGTCCTACACCTATCAAAGTTTGCAACAATCAAATGCTTCTTACTTTTTACTGGAGCGTCATAGAACCTTGAAATTTTGTTACAATAAAGTACTCGAGCCTCTTATCAATTTAAGCTATCGCTCATAGCTATGCTACCATTGAGTCCCAAATGAAACACTGATAAAACTTCAAATGGCCCTAATTTCTATACGGTTCGTCCTACACCTATCAAAGTTTGCAACAATCAAATGTTTGTAACTTTTTACTGGAGCGTCATAAAACCTTGAAATTTTGTGACAATCAAGTACTTGTACCTCATTTCAATTTAAGCTATCGCTCATAGCTATGCTACCCTTGAATCCCAAATCAAACACTGATAAAACTTCTATACGATGCGTACTATACCTATCAAAGTTTGCAACAATCAAATGCTTGTAACTTTGAGTGAGCGTCATAAAACCTTGAAATTTTGTGACAATAAAGTACTTGAGTACCAAAACAGACACTGATAAAACTTCAAATGGCCCTAACTTCTATACGGTTCGTCCTACACCTATCAAAGTTTGCTACAATCAAATGCTTGTAACTTTTTACTGGAGCGTCATAAAACCTTGAAATTTTGTGACAATAAAGTACTCGAGCCTCTTGTCAATTTAAGCTACCTCTCATAGCTATGCTACCCTTGAGTCCAAAATAAAACACTGATAAAACTTCAAATGGCCATAACTTCTATACTGTGCTTCCTATACCTATCAAAGTTTGCAACATTGAAATGCTTGTCACTTTTTACTGGAGCGTCATAAAACCTTGAAATAAAGTACTTGAGTACCAAAACAAACACTGATTAAACTTCAAATGGCCTTACTTCTATACGGATCGTCCTACACCTATCAAAGTTTGCAACAATCAAATGCTTGTAACTTTTTACTGGAGCTTCATAAAACCTTAAAACTTTGTGACAATAAAGTACTTGAGTACCAAAACAAACACTGATAAAACTTCAAATGGTCCAAACTTCTATATGGTGCGTCCTACACCTATCAAAGTTTGCAACAATCAAATGTTTGTAACTTTTTACTGGAGCGTCATAACACCTTGAAATTTTGTGAAAATAAAGTACTTGAGTACCAAAACAAACACTGATAAAACTTCAAATGGCCTTAACTTCTATACGGTTCGTCCTACAAATATCAAAGTTTGCAACAATCAAATGCTTGTAACTTTTTACTGGAGCGTCATAAAACCTTGAATATTTGTGACAATAAAGTACTTGAGTACCAAAACAAACACTGATAAAACTTCAAATGGCCCTAACTTCTATACGGTTCGTCATACACCTCTCAAATTTTGCAACAATCAAATGCTTGTAACTTTTTACTGGAGCGTCATAAAACCTTGAAATTTTGTGACAATAAAGTACTTGAGTACCAAAACAAACACTGATAAAACTTCAAATGGCCCTAACTTCTATACGGTTCGTCCTACACCTATCAAAGTTTGCAACAATCAAATGCTTGTAACTTTTTACTGGAGTGTCTTAAAATCTTGAAATTTTGTCACAATAAAGTATTTAAGTACCAAAACAAACACTGATAAAACTTTAAATGGCCCTAACTTCTATACGGTTCGTCCTACACCTATCAAAGTTTGCAACAATCAAATGCTTGTAACTTTTTACTGGAGCGTCATAAAATCTTGAAATTTTGTGGCAATAAAGTACTTGAGTCCCAAATAAAACACTGATAAAACTTCAAATGGCCATAACTCTATACTGTGCGTCCTATACCTATCAAAGTTTGCAACATTGAAATGCTTGTAACTTTTTACTGGAGCGTCATAAAACCTTGAAATAAAGTACTTGAGTACCAAAACAAACACTGATAAAACTTCAAATGGCCCTAACTTCTATACGGTTCGTCCTACACCTATCAAAGTTTGCAACAATCAAATGCTTCTTACTTTTTACTGGAGCGTCATAGAACCTTGAAATTTTGTTACAATAAAGTACTCGAGCCTCTTATCAATTTAAGCTATCGCTCATAGCTATGCTACCATTGAGTCCCAAATGAAACACTGATAAAACTTCAAATGGCCCTAATTTCTATACGGTTCGTCTTACACCTATCAAAGTTTGCAACAATCAAATGCTTGTAACTTTTTACTGGAGCGTCATAAAACCTTGAAATTTTGTGACAATCAAGTACTTGTGCCTCATGTCAATTTAAGCTATCGCTCATAGCTATGCTACCCTTGAATCCCAAATCAAACACTGATAAAACTTCTATACGATGCGTACTATACCTATCAAAGTTTGCAACAATCAAATGCTTGTAACTTTGAGTGAGCGTCATAAAACCTTGAAATTTTGTGACAATAAAGTACTTGAGTACCAAAACAGACACTGATAAAACTTCAAATGGCCTTACTTCTATACGGTTCGTCCTACACCTATCAAAGTTTGCAACAATCAAATGCTTGTAACTTTTTACTGGAGCTTCATAAAACCTTAAAACTTTGTGACAATAAAGTACTTGAGTACCAATACAAACACTGATAAAACTTCAAATGGTCCAAACTTCTATATGGTGCGTCCTACACCTATCAAAGTTTGCAACAATCAAATGTTTGTAACTTTTTACTGGAGCGTCATAACACCTTGAAATTTTGTGACAGTAAAGTACTTGAATACCAAAACAAACACTGATAAAACTTTAAATGGCCTTAACTTCTATACGGTTCGTCCTACACCTATCAAAGTTTGCAACAATCAAATGCTTGTAACTTTTTACTGGAGCGTCATAAAATAAATATACTTGAGTACAATACAATATACTTGAGTACAATACAATAAAGTACTTGAGTACCAAAACAAACACTGATAAAACTTCAAATGGCCTTAACTTCTATACGGTTTGTCCTACACCTATCAAAGTTTGCAACAATCAAATGCTTCTTACTTTTTACTGGAGCGTCATAGAACCTTGAAATTTTGTTACAATAAAGTACTCGAGCCTCTTATCAATTTAAGCTATCGCTCATAGCTATGCTACCATTGAGTCCCAAATGAAACACTGATAAAACTTCAAATGGCCCTAATTTCTATACGGTTCGTCTTACACCTATCAAAGTTTGCAACAATCAAATGCTTGTAACTTTTTACTGGAGCGTCATAAAACCTTGAAATTTTCTGACAATCAAGTACTTGAGTACCAAAACAAACACTGATAAAACTTCAAATGGCCCTAACTTCTATACGGTTCGTCATACACCTCTCAAAGTTTGCAACAATCAAATGCTTGTAATGCTTGTAATGCTTGAAATTTTGTGACAATAAACTTGAGTACCAAAACAGACACTGATAAAACTTCAAATGGCCCTAACTTCTATACGGTTCGTCCTACACGTATCAAAGTTTGCTACAATCAAATGCTTGTAACTTTTTACTGGAGCGTCATAAAACCTTGAAATTTTGTGACAACAAAGTACTCGAGCCTCTTGTCAATTTAAGCTACCTCTCATAGCTATGCTACCCTTGAGTCCAAAATAAAACACTGATAAAACTTCAAATGGCCATAACTTCTAAACTGTGCGTCCTATACCTATCAAAGTTTGCAACATTGAAATGCTTGTAACTTTTTACTGGAGCGTCATAAAACCTTGAAATAAAGTACTTGAGTACCAAAACAAACACTGATTAAACTTCAAATGGCCTTACTTCTATACGGATCGTCCTACACCTATCAAAGTTTGCAACAATCAAATGCTTGTAACTTTTTACTGGAGCTTCATAAAACCTTAAAACTTTGTGACAATAAAGTACTTGAGTACCAAAACAAACACTGATAAAACTTCAAATGGTCCAAACTTCTATATGGTGCGTCCTACACCTATCAAAGTTTGCAACAATCAAATGTTTGTAACTTTTTACTGGAGCGTCATAACACCTTGAAATTTTGTGACAATAAAGTACTTGAGTACCAAAACAAACACTGATAAAACTTCAAATGGTCTTAACTTCTATACGGTTCGTCCTACAAATATCAAAGTTTGCAACAATCAAATGCTTGTAACTTTTTACTGGAGCGTCATAAAACCTTGAATATTTGTGACAATAAAGTACTTGAGTACCAAAACAAACACTGATAAAACTTCAAATGGCCCTAACTTCTATACGGTTCGTCATACACCTCTCAAAGTTTGCAACAATCAAATGCTTGTAACTTTTTACTGGAGCGTCATAAAACCTTGAAATTTTGTGACAATAAAGTACTTGAGTACCAAAACAAACACTGATAAAACTTCAAATGGCCCTAACTTCTACACGGTTCGTCCTACACCTATCAAAGTTTGCAACAATCAAATGCTTGTAAATTTTTACTGGAGTGTCATAAAACCTTGAAATTTTGTCACAATAAAGTATTTGAGTACCAAAACAAACACTGATAAAACTTTAAATGGCCCTAACTTCTATACGGTTCGTCCTACACCTATCAAAGTTTGCAACAATCAAATGCTTGTAACTTTTCACTGGAGCGTCATAAAATCTTGAATTTTGTGGCAATAAAGTACTCGAGAATCTTGTCACTTTAAGCTATCGCTCATAGCTATGCTACACTTGAGTCCCAAATGAAACACTGATATAACTTCAAATGGCCCTAACTTCTATACGGTTCGTGCTACACCTATCAAAGTTTGCAACAATCAAATGCTTGTAACTTTTTATTGGAGCGTCATAACATCTTGAAATTTTGTGACAATAAAGTACTTGAGTACCAAAACAAACACTGATAAAACTTCAAATGGCGCTAACTTCTATACGGTTCGTCCTACACCTATAAAAGTTTGCAACAATCAAATGCTAGAAACTTGTTACTGGAGCGTCATAAAACCTTGAAATTTTGTGACAATAAAGTACTCGGGCCTCTTGTCAATTTAAGCTATCGCTCTTTGCTATGCTACCCTTGAGTCCCAAATAAAACACTGATAAAACTGCAAATGGCCATAGCTTCTATACTGTACGTCCTATACCTATCAAAGTTGGCAACATTGAAATGCTTGTAACTTTTTACTGGAGCGACATAAAACCTTGAAATGTTGTGACAGTAAAGTACTTGAGTACCAAAACAAACACTGATGAAACTTCAAATGGCCCTAACTTCTATACGGTTCGTCCTACACCTATCAAAGTTTGCAACAATCAAATGCTTGTAACTTTTTACTGGAGCGTCATAAAACCTTGAAATTTTGTTACAATAAAGTACTTGAGTACCAAAACAAACACTGATAAAACTTCAAATGGCCCTAACTTCTATACGGTTCGTCCTACAACTATCAAAGTTTGCAACAATCAAATGCTTGTAACTTTTTACTGGAGCGTCATAAAACCTTGAAATTTTGTGACAATAAAGTACTTGAGTCCCAAATAAAACACTGATAAAATTTCAAATGGCCCTAACTTCTATACGGTGCGTCCTATACCTATCAAAGTTTGCAACAATCAAATGCTTGTAACTTTTTACTGGAGCGTCATAAAACCTTGAAATTTTGTGACAATAAAATCCTTGAGTACCAAATCAAACACTGATAAAACTTCAAATGGTCCTAACTTCTAAATGGTTCGTCCTACACCTATCAAAGTTTGCAACAATCAAATGCTTGTAACTTTTTACTGGAGCGTCATAAAACCTTGAAATTTTGTGACAATAAAGTTCTTGAGTACCAAAACAAACACTGATAAAACTTCAAATGGCCCTAACTCCTATACGGTTCGTCCTACACCTATCAAAGTTTACAACAATCAAATGCTTGTAACTTTTTACTGGAGCGTAATAACACCTTGAAATTTTGTGACAATAAAGTACTTGAGTACCAAATCAAACACTGATAAAACTTCAAATGGCCCTAACTTCTATACGGTTCGTCCTACACCTATCAAAGTTTGCAACAATCAAATGCTAGAAACTTTTTACTGGAGCGTCATAAAACCTTGAAATTTTGTGACAGTAAAGTACTTGAGTACCAAAACAAACACTGATAAAACTTCAAATGGCCCTAACTTCTATACGGTGCGTCCTATACCTATCAAAGCTTGCAACAATCAAATGCTTGTAACTTTTTACTGGAGCGTCATAAAATCTTGAAATTTTGTGACAATAAAGTACTTGTGCCTCATGTCAATTTAAGCTATCGCTCATAGCTATGCTACCCTTGAATCCCAAATCAAACAGTGATAAAACTTCTATACGATGCGTACTATACCTATCAAAGTTTGCAACAATCAAATGCTTGTAATTTTTACTGGAGCATCATAAAACCTTGAAATTTTGTGACAATAAAGTACTTGAGTACCAAAACAGACACTGATAAAACTTCAAATGGCCCTAACTTCTATACGGTTCGTCCTACACCTATCAAAGTTTGCAACAATCAAATGCTTGTAAATTTTTACTGGAGCGTCATAAAACCTTGAAATTTTGTGACAATAAAGTACTCGAGCCTCTTCTCAATTTAAGCTACCTCTCATAGCTATGCTACCCTTGAGTCCAAAATAAAACACTGATAAAACTTCAAATGGCCATAACTTCTATAATGTGCGTCCTATACCTATCAAAGTTTGCAACATTCAAATGCTTGCAACTTTTTACAGGAGCGTCATAAAACCTTGAAATAAAGTACTTGAGTACCAAAACAAACACTGATTAAACTTCAAATGGCCCTAACTTCTATACGGTTCGTCCTACACCTATCAAAGTTTGCAACAATCAAATGCTTGTAACTTTTTACTGGAGCTTCATAAAACCTTAAAACTTTGTGACAATAAAGTACTTGAGTACCAAAACAAACACTGATAAAACTTCAAATGGTCTTAACTTCTATACGGTTCGTCCTACAAATATCAAAGTTTGCAACAATCAAATGCTTGTAACTTTTTACTGGAGCGTCATAAAACCTTGAATATTTGTGACAATAAAGTACTTGAGTACCAAAACAAACACTGATAAAACTTCAAATGGCCCTAACTTCTATACGGTTCGTCATACACCTATCAAAGTTTGCAACAATCAAATGCTTGTAACTTTTTACTGGAGCGTCATAAAACCTTGAAATTTTGTGACAATAAAGTACTTGAGTACCAAAACAAACACTGATAAAACTTCAAATGGCCCTAACTTCTACACGGTTCGTCCTACACCTATCAAAGTTTGCAACAATCAAATGCTTGTAACTTTTTACTGGAGTGTCATAAAACCTTGAAATTTTGTCACAATAAAGTATTTGAGTACCAAAACAAACACTGATAAAACTTTAAATGGCCCTATCTTCTATACGGTTCGTCCTACACCTATCAAAGTTTGCAACAATCAAATGCTTGTAACTTTTCACTGGAGCGTCATAAAATCTTGAAATTTTGTTGCAATAAAGTACTCGAGAATCTTGTCACTTTAAGCTATCGCTCATAGCTATGCTACCCTTGAGTCCCAAATGAAACACTGATGAAACTTCAAATGGCCCTAACTTCTATACGGTTCGTCCTACACCTATCAAAGTTTGCAACAATCAAATGCTTGTAACTTTTTACTGGAGCGTCATAAAACCTTGAAATTTTGTTACAATAAAGTACTTGAGTACCAAAACAAACACTGATAAAACTTCAAATGGCCCTAACTTCTATACGGTTCGTCCTACACCTATCAAAGTTTGCAACAATCAAATGCTTGTAACTTTTTACTGGAGCGTCATAAAACCTTGAAATTTTGTGACAATAAAGTACTTGAGTCCCAAATAAAACACTGATAAAATTTCAAATGGCCCTAACTTCTATACGGTGCGTCCTATACCTATCAAAGTTTGCAACAATCAAATGCTTGTAACTTTTTACTGGAGCGTCATAAAACCTTCAAATTTTGTGACAATAAAATCCTTGAGTACCAAATCAAACACTGATAAAACTTCAAATGGTCCTAACTTCTAAATGGTTCGTCCTACACCTATCAAAGTTTGCAACAATCAAATGCTTGTAACTTTTTACTGGAGCGTCATAAAACCTTGAAATTTTGTGACAATAAAGTAATTGAGTACCAAAACAAACACTGATAAAACTTCAAATGGCCCTAACTCCTATACGGTTCGTCCTACACCTATCAAAGTTTACAACAATCAAATGCTTGTAACTTTTTACTGGAGCGTAATAACACCTTGAAATTTTGTGACAATAAAGTACTTGAGTACCAAATCAAACACTGATAAAACTTCAAATGGCCCTAACTTCTATACGGTTCGTCCTACACCTATCAAAGTTTGCAACAATCAAATGCTTGTAACTTTTTACTGGAGCGTCATAAAACCTTGAAATTTTGTCACAATAAAGTACTTGAGTCCCAAATAAAACACTGATAAAATTTCAAATGGCCCTAACTTCTATACGGTGCGTCCTATACCTATCAAAGTTTGCAACAATCAAATGCTTGTAACTTTTCACTGGAGCGTCATAAAATCTTGAAATTTTGTGGCAATAAAGTACTCGAGAATCTTGTCACTTTAAGCTATCGCTCATAGCTATGCTACCCTTGAGTCCCAAATGAAACACTGATAAAACTTCAAATGGCCCTAACTTCTATACGGTTCGTGCTACACCTATCAAAGTTTGCAACAATCAAATGCTTGTAACTTTTTATTGGAGCGTCATAACATCTTGAAATTTTGTGACAATAAAGTACTTGAGTACCAAAACAAACACTGATAAAACTTCAAATGGCGCTAACTTCTATACGGTTCGTCCTACACCTATAAAAGTTTGCAACAATCAAATGCTAGAAACTTGTTACTGGAGCGTCATAAAACCTTGAAATTTTGTGACAATAAAGTACTCGGGCCTCTTGTCAATTTAAGCTATCGCTCTTTGCTATGCTACCCTTGAGTCCCAAATAAAACACTGATAAAACTGCAAATGGCCATAGCTTCTATACTGTACGTCCTATACCTATCAAAGTTGGCAACATTGAAATGCTTGTAACTTTTTACTGGAGCGACATAAAACCTTGAAATGTTGTGACAGTAAAGTACTTGAGTACCAAAACAAACACTGATGAAACTTCAAATGGCCCTAACTTCTATACGGTTCGTCCTACACCTATCAAAGTTTGCAACAATCAAATGCTTGTAACTTTTTACTGGAGCGTCATAAAACCTTGAAATTTTGTGACAATAAAGTACTTGAGTACCAAAACAAACACTGATAAAACTTCAAATGGCCCTAACTTCTATACGGTTCGTCCTACAACTATCAAAGTTTGCAACAATCAAATGCTTGTAACTTTTTACTGGAGCGTCATAAAACCTTGAAATTTTGTGACAATAAAGTACTTGAGTCCCAAATAAAACACTGATAAAACTTCAAATGGCCCTAACTTCTATACGGTGCGTCCTATACCTATCAAAGTTTGCAACAATCAAATGCTTGTAACTTTTTACTGGAGCGTCATAAAACCTTGAAATTTTGTGACAAAAAATCCTTGAGTACCAAAACAAACACTGATAAAACTTCAAATGGTCCTAACTTCTAAATGGTTCGTCCTACACCTATCAAAGTTTGCAACAATCAAATGCTTGTAACTTTTTACTGGAGCGTCATAAAACCTTGAAATTTTGTGACAATAAAGTAATTGAGTACCAAAACAAACACTGATAAAACTTCAAATGGCCCTAACTCCTATACGGTTCGTCCTACACCTATCAAAGTTTACAACAATCAAATGCTTGTAACTTTTTACTGGAGCGTCATAACACCTTGAAATTTTGTGACAATAAAGTACTTGAGTACCAAATCAAACACTGATAAAACTTCAAATGGCCCTAACTTCTATACGGTTCGTCCTACACCTATCAAAGTTTGCAACAATCAAATGCTAGAAACTTTTTACTGGAGCGTCATAAAACCTTGAAATTTTGTGACAGTAAAGTACTTGAGTACCAAAACAAACACTGATAAAACTTCAAATGGCCCTAACTTCTATACGGTGCGTCCTATACCTATCAAAGCTTGCAACAATCAAATGCTTGTAACTTTTTACTGGAGCGTCATAAAATCTTGAAATTTTGTGACAATAAAGTACTTGTGCCTCATGTCAATTTAAGCTATCGCTCATAGCTATGCTACCCTTGAATCCCAAATCAAACAATGATAAAACTTCTATACGATGCGTACTATACCTATCAAAGTTTGCAACAAACAAATGCTTGTAATTTTTACTGGAGCATCATAAAACCTTGAAATTTTGTGACAATAAAGTACTTGAATACCAAAACAGACACTGATAAAACTTCAAATGGCCCTAACTTCTATACGGTTCGTCCTACACCTATCAAAGTTTGCAACAATCAAATGCTTGTAAATTTTTACTGGAGCGTCATAAAACCTTGAAATTTTGTGACAATAAAGTACTCGAGCCTCTTCTCAATTTAAGCTACCTCTCATAGCTATGCTACCCTTGAGTCCAAAGTAAAACACTGATAAAACTTCAAATGGCCATAACTTCTATAATGTGCGTCCTATACCTATCAAAGTTTGCAACATTGAAATGCTTGTAACTTTTTACAGGAGCGTCATAAAACCTTGAAATAAAGTACTTGAGTACCAAAACAAACACTGATTAAACTTCAAATGGCCCTAACTTCTATACGGTTCGTCCTACACCTATCAAAGTTTGCAACAATCAAATGTTTGTAACTTTTTACTGGAGCTTCATAAAACCTTAAAACTTTGTGACAATAAAGTACTTGAGTACCAAAACAAACACTGATAAAACTTCAAATGGTCTTAACTTCTATACGGTTCGTCCTACAAATATCAAAGTTTGCAACAATCAAATGCTTGTAACTTTTTACTGGAGCGTCATAAAACCTTGAATATTTGTGACAATAAAGTACTTGAGTACCAAAACAAACACTGATAAAACTTCAAATGGCCCTAACTTCTATACGGTTCGTCCTACACCTCTCAAAGTTTGCAACAATCAAATGCTTGTAACTTTTTACTGGAGCGTCATAAAACCTTGAAATTTTGTGACAATAAAGTACTTGAGTACCAAAACAAACACTGATAAAACTTCAAATGGCCCTAACTTCTACACGGTTCGTCCTACACCTATCAAAGTTTGCAACAATCAAATGCTTGTAACTTTTTACTGGAGTGTCATAAAACCTTGAAATTTTGTCACAATAAAGTATTTGAGTACCAAAACAAACACTGATAAAACTTTAAATGGCCCTAACTTCTATACGGTTCGTCCTACACCTATCAAAGTTTGCAACAATCAAATGCTTGTAACTTTTCACTGGAGCGTCATAAAATCTTGAAATTTTGTTGCAATAAAGTACTCGAGAATCTTGTCACTTTAAGCTATCGCTCATAGCTATGCTACCCTTGAGTCCCAAATGAAACACTGATAAAACTTCAAATGGCCCTAACTTCTATACGGTTCGTGCTACACCTATCAAAGTTTGCAACAATCAAATGCTTGTAACTTTTTATTGGAGCGTCATAACATCTTGAAATTTTGTGACAATAAAGTACTTGAGTACCAAAACAAACACTGATAAAACTTCAAATGGCGCTAACTTCTATACGGTTCGTCCTACACCTATAAAAGTTTGCAACAATCAAATGCTAGAAACTTGTTACTGGAGCGTCATAAAACCTTGAAATTTTGTGACAATAAAGTACTCGGGCCTCTTGTCAATTTAAGCTATCGCTCATAGCTATGCTACCCTTGAGTCCCAAATAAAACACTGATAAAACTGCAAATGGCCATAGCTTCTATACTGTACGTCCTATACCTATCAAAGTTGGCAACATTGAAATGCTTGTAACTTTTTACTGGAGCGACATAAAACCTTGAAATGTTGTGACAGTAAAGTACTTGAGTACCAAAACAAACACTGATGAAACTTCAAATGGCCCTAACTTCTATACGGTTCGTCCTACACCTATCAAAGTTTGCAACAATCAAATGCTTGTAACTTTTTACTGGAGCGTCATAAAACCTTGAAATTTTGTGACAATAAAGTACTTGAGTCCCAAATAAAACACTGATAAAATTTCAAATGGCCCTAACTTCTATACGGTGCGTCCTATACCTATCAAAGTTTGCAACAATCAAATGCTTGTAACTTTTTACTGGAGCGTCATAAAACCTTCAAATTTTGTGACAATAAAATCCTTGAGTACCAAATCAAACACTGATAAAACTTCAAATGGTCCTAACTTCTAAATGGTTCGTCCTACACCTATCAAAGTTTGCAACAATCAAATGCTTGTAACTTTTTACTGGAGCGTCATAAAACCTTGAAATTTTGTGACAATAAAGTAATTGAGTACCAAAACAAACACTGATAAAACTTCAAATGGCCCTAACTCCTATACGGTTCGTCCTACACCTATCAAAGTTTACAACAATCAAATGCTTGTAACTTTTTACTGGAGCGTAATAACACCTTGAAATTTTGTGACAATAAAGTACTTGAGTACCAAATCAAACACTGATAAAACTTCAAATGGCCCTAACTTCTATACGGTTCGTCCTACACCTATCAAAGTTTGCAACAATCAAATGCTTGTAACTTTTTACTGGAGTGTCATAAAACCTTGAAATTTTGTCACAATAAAGTATTTGAGTACCAAAACAAACACTGATAAAACTTTAAATGGCCCTAACTTCTATACGGTTCGTCCTACACCTATCAAAGTTTGCAACAATCAAATGCTTGTAACTTTTCACTGGAGCGTCATAAAATCTTGAAATTTTGTTGCAATAAAGTACTCGAGAATCTTGTCACTTTAAGCTATCGCTCATAGCTATGCTACCCTTGAGTCCCAAATGAAACACTGATAAAACTTCAAATGGCCCTAACTTCTATACGGTTCGTGCTACACCTATCAAAGTTTGCAACAATCAAATGCTTGTAACTTTTTATTGGAGCGTCATAACATCTTGAAATTTTGTGACAATAAAGTACTTGAGTACCAAAACAAACACTGATAAAACTTCAAATGGCGCTAACTTCTATACGGTTCGTCCTACACCTATAAAAGTTTGCAACAATCAAATGCTAGAAACTTGTTACTGGAGCGTCATAAAACCTTGAAATTTTGTGACAATAAAGTACTCGGGCCTCTTGTCAATTTAAGCTATCGCTCATAGCTATGCTACCCTTGAGTCCCAAATAAAACACTGATAAAACTGCAAATGGCCATAGCTTCTATACTGTACGTCCTATACCTATCAAAGTTGGCAACATTGAAATGCTTGTAACTTTTTACTGGAGCGTCATAAAACCTTGAAATGTTGTGACAGTAAAGTACTTGAGTACCAAAACAAACACTGATGAAACTTCAAATGGCCCTAACTTCTATACGGTTCGTCCTACACCTATCAAAGTTTGCAACAATCAAATGCTTGTAACTTTTTACTGGAGCGTCATAAAACCTTGAAATTTTGTTACAATAAAGTACTTGAGTACCAAAACAAACACTGATAAAACTTCAAATGGCCCTAACTTCTATACGGTTCGTCCTACAACTATCAAAGTTTGCAACAATCAAATGCTTGTAACTTTTTACTGGAGCGTCATAAAACCTTGAAATTTTGTGACAATAAAGTACTTGAGTCCCAAATAAAACACTGATAAAATTTCAAATGGCCCTAACTTCTATACGGTGCGTCCTATACCTATCAAAGTTTGCAACAATCAAATGCTTGTAACTTTTTACTGGAGCGTCATAAAACCTTCAAATTTTGTGACAATAAAATCCTTGAGTACCAAAACAAACACTGATAAAACTTCAAATGGTCCTAACTTCTATACGGTTCGTCCTACACCTATCAAAGTTTGCAACAATCAAATGCTTGTAACTTTTTACTGGAGCGTCATAAAACCTTGAAATTTTGTGACAATAAAGTAATTGAGTACCAAAACAAACACTGATAAAACTTCAAATGGCCCTAACTCCTATACGGTTCGTCCTACACCTATCAAAGTTTACAACAATCAAATGCTTGTAACTTTTTACTGGAGCGTAATAACACCTTGAAATTTTGTGACAATAAATTACTTGAGTACCAAATCAAACACTGATAAAACTTCAAATGGCCCTAACTTCTATACGGTTCGTCCTACACCTATCAAAGTTTGCAACAATCAAATGCTAGAAACTTTTTACTGGAGCGTCATAAAACCTTGAAATTTTGTGACAGTAAAGTAATTGAGTACCAAAACAAACACTGATAAAACTTCAAATGGCCCTAACTTCTATACGGTGCGTCCTATACCTATCAAAGCTTGCAACAATCAAATGCTTGTAACTTTTTACTGGAGCGTCATAAAATCTTGAAATTTTGTGACAATAAAGTACTTGTGCCTCATGTCAATTTAAGCTATCGCTCATAGCTATGCTACCCTTGAATCCCAAATCAAACAATGATAAAACTTCTATACGATGCGTACTATACCTATCAAAGTTTGCAACAATCAAATGCTTGTAATTTTTACTGGAGCATCATAAAACCTTGAAATTTTGTGACAATAAAGTACTTGAGTACCAAAACAGACACTGATAAAACTTCAAATGGCCCTAACTTCTATACGGTTCGTCCTACACCTATCAAAGTTTGCAACAATCAAATGCTTGTAAATTTTTACTGGAGCGTCATAAAACCTTGAAATTTTGTGACAATAAAGTACTCGAGCCTCTTGTCAATTTAAGCTACCTCTCATAGCTATGCTACCCTTGGTTCCAAAATAAAACACTGATAAAACTTCAAATGGCCATAACTTCTATAATGTGCGTCCTATACCTATCAAAGTTTGCAACATTGAAATGCTTGTAACTTTTTACAGGAGCGTCATAAAACCTTGAAATAAAGTACTTGAGTACCAAAACAAACACTGATTAAACTTCAAATGGCCCTAACTTCTATACGGTTCGTCCTACACCTATCAAAGTTTGCAACAATCAAATGTTTGTAACTTTTTACTGGAGCTTCATAAAACCTTAAAACTTTGTGACAATAAAGTACTTGAGTACCAAAACAAACACTGATAAAACTTCAAATGGTCCAAACTTCTATATGGTGCGTCCTACACCTATCAAAGTTTGAAACAATCAAATGTTTGTAACTTTTTACTGGAGCGTCATAACACCTTGAAATTTTGTGACAATAAAGTACTTGAGTACCAAAACAAACACTGATAAAACTTCAAATGGCCTTAAGTTCTATACGGTTCGTCCTACACCTATCAAAGTTTGCAACAATCAAATGCTTGTAACTTTTTACTGGAGCGTCAAAAAACCTTGAAATTTTGTGACAATAAAGTGCTTGAGTACCAAAACAAACACTGATAAAACTTCAAATGGCCCTAACTTATATACGGTGCGTCCTATACCTATCAAAGCTTGCAACAATCAAATGCTTGTAACTTTTTACTGGAGCGTCATAAAATCTTGAAATTTTGTACCAGTAAAGTACTGCTTCTTGTCAATTTAAGCTATCGCTCATAGCTATGCTACCCTTGAGTCGCAAAACCAACACTGATAAAACTTCAAATGGCCCGAACTTCTATACGGTGCGTCCTACACCTATCAAAGTTTGCAACAATCAAATGCTTGTAACTTTTTACTGGAGCGTCATAAAATCTTGAAATTTTGTGACAATAAAGTACTCGTGCCTCTTATCAATTTGAGCTATCAATCATAGCTATGCTACCCTTGAATCCCAAATCAAACACTGATAAAATTTCAAATGGTCCTAACTTCTATACGGTGCGTCCTACACCTAGCAAAGTTGGCAACAATCAAATGCTTCTTACTTTTTACTGGAGCGTCATAGAACCTTGAAATTTTGTTACAATAAAGTACTCGAGCCTCTTATCAATTTAAGCTATCGCTCATAGCTATGCTACCATTGAGTCCCAAATGAAACACTGATAAAACTTCAAATGGCCCTAATTTCTATACGGTTCGTCCTACACCTATCAAAGTTTGTAACAATCAAATGCTTGTAACTTGTCATAAAACCTTGAAATTTTGTGACAACAAAGTACTTGTGCCTCATGTCAATTTAAGCTATCGCTCATAGCTATGCTACCCTTGAATCCCAAATCAAACAATGATAAAACTTCTATACGATGCGTACTATACCTATCAAAGTTTGCAACAATCAAATGCTTGTAACTTTGAGTGAGCGTCATAAAACCTTGAAATTTTGTGACAATAAAGTACTTGAGTACCAAAACAGACACTGATAAAACTTCAAATGGCCCTAACTTCTATACGGTTCGTCCTACACCTATCAAAGTTTGCAACAATCAAATGCTTGTAACTTTTTACTGGAGCGTCATAAAACCTTGAAATTTTGTGACAATAAAGTACTCGAGCCTCTTGTCAATTTAAGCTACCTCTCATAGCTATGCTACCCTTGAGTCCAAAATAAAACACTGATAAAACTTCAAATGGCCATAACTTCTATACTGTGCGTCCTATACCTATCAAAGTTTGCAACATTGAAATGCTTGTAACTTTTTACTGGAGCGTCATAAAACCTTGAAATAAAGTACTTGAGTACCAAAACAAACACTGATTAAACTTCAAATGGCCCTAACTTCTATACGGTTCGTCCTACACCTATCAAAGTTTGCAACAATCAAATGCTTGTAACTTTTTACTGGAGCTTCATAAAACCTTAAAACTTTGTGACAATAAAGTACTTGAGTACCAAAACAAACACTGATAAAACTTCAAATGGTCCAAACTTCTATATTGTGCGTCCTACACCTATCAAAGTTTGCAACAATCAAATGTTTGTAACTTTTTACTGGAGCGTCATAACACCTTGAAATTTTGTGACAATAAAGTACTTGAGTACCAAAACAAACACTGATAAAACTTCAAATGGCCTTAACTTCTATACGGTTCGTCCTACACCTATCAAAGTTTGCAACAATCAAATGCTTGTAACTTTTTACTGGAGCGTCATAACACCTTGAAATTTTGTGACAATAAAGTACTTGAGTACCAAAACAAACACTGATAAAACTTCAAATGGCCTTAACTTCTATACGGTTCGTCCTACACCTATCAAAGTTTGCAACAATCAAATGCTTCTTACTTTTTACTGGAGCGTCATAGAACCTTGAAATTTTGTTACAATAAAGTACTCGAGCCTCTTATCAATTTAAGCTATCGCTCATAGCTATGCTACCATTGAGTCCCAAATGAAACACTGATAAAACTTCAAATGGCCCTAATTTCTATACGGTTCGTCCTACACCTATCAAAGTTTGCAACAATCAAATGCTTGTAACTTTTTACTGGAGCGTCATAAAACCTTGAAATTTTGTGACAATCAAGTACTTGTGCCTCATGTCAATTTAAGCTATCGCTCATAGCTATGCTACCCTTGAATCCCAAATCAAACACTGATAAAACTTCTATACGATGCGTACTATACCTATCAAAGTTTGCAACAATCAAATGCTTGTAACTTTGAGTGAGCGTCATAAAACCTTGAAATTTTGTGACAATAAAGTACTTGAGTACCAAAACAGACACTGATAAAACTTCAAATGGCCCTAACTTCTATACGGTTCGTCCTACACCTATCAAAGTTTGCAACAAACAAATGCTTGTAACTTTTTACTGGAGCGTCATAAAACCTTGCAATTTTGTGACAATAAAGTACTTGAGTACCAAAACAAATACTGATAGAACTTCAAATGGCCCTAACTTCTATACGTTTCGTCCTACACCTATCAAAGTTTGCAACAATCAAATGCTCAAGTACTGTATTGTCACAAAATTTCAAGGTTTCATGACGCTCCAGTAAAAAGTTTCTAGCATTTGATTGTTGCAAACTTTGATAGGTGTAGGACGAACCGTATAGAAGTTAGGGCCATTTGAAGTTTTATCAGTGTTTGCAACAATCAATTGCTTGTAAGTTTTTGCTGGAGCGTCATAACACCTTGAAATGTTGTGACAAAACAGTACTTGAGTACCCAAACAAACACTGATGAAACTTCAAATGGCCCTAACTTCTATACGGTTCGTCCTACACCTATCAAAGTTTGCAACAATCAAATGTTAGAAACTTTTTACTGGAGCGTCATAAAACCTTGAACTTTTGTGACAATAAAGTACTTGAGTACCAAAACAAACACTGATAAAACTTCAAATGGCCCTAATTTCTATACGGTTCGTCCTACACCTATCAAAGTTTGCAACAATCAAATGCTTGTAACTTTTTACTGGAGCTTCAAAAAACCTTGAAATTTTGTGACAATAAAGTACTTGAGTACCAAAACAAACACTGATAAAACTATAGAAGTTAGGGCCATTTGAAGTTTTGTCAGTGTTTGTTGTGGTACTCAAGAACTTTATTGTCACAAAATGTCAAGGTTTTATGACGCTCCTGTAAAAAGTTACAAGGATTTGATTGTTGCAAACTTTGATAGGTGAAGGACGAACCGTATAGAAGTTAGGGCCATTTGAAGTTTTATCAGTGTTTTATTTGGGACTCAAGGGTAGCATAGCTATGAGCGATAGCGTAAAGTGACAAGAGGCACGAGTACTTTATTGTCAAAAAATTTCAAGGTGTTATGACGCTCCAGTAAAAAGTTACAAGCATTTGATTGTTGCAAACTTTGATAGGTGTAGGATGAACCGTATAGAAGTTAGGGCAATTTAAAGTTTTATCAGTGTTTGTTTTGGTACTCAAGTACTTTATTTTCACATAATTTCAAGGTTTTAAGACGCTCCAGTAAAAAGTTACAAGCATTTGATTGTTGCAAACTTTGATAGGTGTAGGACGAACCGTATAAAAGTTAGGGCCATCTGAAGTTTTATCAGTGTTTGATTTGGGACTCAAGGGTTGCATAGCTATGAGCGATAGCTTAAATTGACAAGAGGCTCGAGTACTTTATTGTCACAAAACTTCAAAGTTTTATTAAGCTCCAGTAAAAAGTTACAAGCATTTGATTGTTGCAAATTTTGATAGGTATAGGACGCACCGTATAGAAGTTATGGCCATTTGAAGTTTTATCAGTGTTTTAGATGGGACTCAAGGGTATCATAGCTATGAGCGATAGCGTAAAGTGACAAGTGGCACGAGTACTTTATTGTCAAAAAATTTCAAGGTGTTATGACGCTCCAGTAAAAAGTTACAAGCATTTGATTGTTGCAAACTTTGATAGGTGTAGGACGCACCGTATAGAAGTTAGGTCCATTTGAAGTTTTATCAGTGTTTGTTTTGGTACTCAAGAACTTTACTGTCACAAAATTTCAAGGTTTTATGACGCTCCAGTAAAAAGTTACAAGCCTTTGATTGTTGCAAACTTTGATAGGTGTAGGACGAACCGTATAGAAGTTAGGGCCATTTAAAGTTTTATCAGTGTTTGTTTTGGTACTCAAGAACTTTATTGTCACAAAATTTCAAGGTTTTATGACGCTCCAGTAAAATGTTATAAGCATTTGATTGTTGCAAACTTTGATAGGTGTAGGATGAACCGTATAGAAGTTAGTTCCATTTGAGGTTTTATCAGTGTTTGGTTTGGTACTCAAGAACTTTATTGTCACAAAATTTCAAGGTTTTATGACGCTCCAGTAAAATGTTACAAGCATTTGATTGTTGCAAACTTTGATAGGTGTAGCAAGAACCGTATAGAAGTTAGGGCCATTTGAAGTTTTGTCAGTGTTTGTTGTGGAACTCAAGAACTTTATTGTCACAAAATGTCAAGGTTTTATGACGCTCCAGTAAAAAGTTACAAGGATTTGATTGTTGCAAACTTTGATAGGTGAAGGACGAACCGTATAGAAGTTAGGGCCATTTGAAGTTTTATCAGTGTTTTATTTGGGACTCAAGGGTAGCATAGCTATGAGCGATAGCGTAAAGTGACAAGAGGCTCGAGTACTTTATTGTCACAAAATTTGGAGGTTTAATGACGCTCCAGTAAAAAGTAACAAGCATTTGATTGTTGCAAACTTGGATAGGTGTAGGACGCACCATATAGAAGTTAGGGCCATTTGAAGTTTTATCAGTGTTTGTTTTGGTACTCAAGTACTTTATTCTCACAAAATTTCAAGGTTTTATGACGCTCCAGTAAAAAGTTACAAGCATTTGATTGTTGCAAACTTTGATATTTATAGGACGCTCCGTATAGAAGTTAGGGCCATTTGAAGTTTTATCAGTGTTTTATTTGGGACTCAAGGGTAGCATAGCTATGAGCGATAGCGTAAAGTGACAAGAGGCACGAGTACTTTATTGTCAAAAAATTTCAAGGTGTTATGACGCTCCAGTAAAAAGTTACAAGCATTTGATTGTTGCAAACTTTGATAGGTGTAGGATGAACCGTATAGAAGTTAGGGCAATTTAAAGTTTTATCAGTGTTTGTTTTGGTACTCAAGTACTTTATTTTCACAAAATTTCAAGGTTTTAAGACGCTCCAGTAAAAAGTTACAAGCATTTGATTGTTGCAAACTTTGATAGGTGTAGGACGAACCGTATAAAAGTTAGGGCCATTTGAAGTTTTATCAGTGTTTGATTTGGGACTCAAGGGTAGCATAGCTATGAGCGATAGCTTAAATTGACAAGAGGCTCGAGTACTTTATTGTCACAAAACTTCAAAGTTTTATTAAGCTCCAGTAAAAAGTTACAAGCATTTGATTGTTGCAAACTTTGATAGGTATAGGACGCACCGTATAGAAGTTATGGCCATTTGAAGTTTTATCAGTGTTTTAGATGGGACTCAAGGGTATCATAGCTATGAGCGATAGCGTAAAGTGACAAGTGGCACGAGTACTTTATTGTCAAAAAATTTCAAGGTGTTATGACGCTCCAGTAAAAAGTTACAAGCATTTGATTGTTGCAAACTTTGATAGGTGTAGGACGCACCGTATAGAAGTGAGGGCCATTTGAAGTTTTATCAGTGTTTGTTTTGGTACTCAAGTACTTTATTCTCACAAAATTTCAAGGTTTTATGACGCTCCAGTAAAATGTTACAAGCATTTGATTGTTGCAAACTTTGATAGGTGTAGGACGAACCGTATAGAAGTTAGGGCCATTTCAATTTTTATCAGTGTTTGATTTGGGACTCAAGGGTAGCATAGCTATGAGTGATATCTTAAATTGACAAGAGGCTCGCGTACTTTATTGTCACAAAATTTGGAGGTTTTATGACGCTCCAGTAAAAAGTTACAAGCATTTGATTGTTGCAAACTTTGATAGGTGTAGGACGCACCATATAGAAGTTAGGGCCATTTGAAGTTTTATTAGTGTTTGTTTTGGTACTCAAGTACTTTATTGTCACAAAATTTCAAGTTTTTATGACGCTCCAGTAAAAAGTTACAAGCATTTGATTGTTGCAAACTTTGATAGGTGTAGGTCGAACCGTATAGAAGTTAGGTCCATTTGAAGTTTTATCAGTGTTTGTTTTGGTACTCAAGAACTTTACTGTCACAAAATTTCAAGGTTTTATGACGCACCAGTAAAAAGTTACAAGCATTTGATTATTGCAAACTTTGATAGGTGTAGGACGAACCGTATAGAAGTTAGGGCCATTTGAAGTTTTATCAGTGTTTGTTTTGGTACTCAAGAACTTTATTGTCACAAAACTTCCAGGTTTTATGACGCTACAGTAAAATGTTACAAGCATTTGATTGTTGCAAACTTTGATAGGTGTAGGACGAACCGTATAGAAGTTAGGGCCATTTGAAGTTTTATCAGTGTTTGTTTTGGTACTCAAAAACTTTATTGTCACAAAATTTCAAGGTTTTATGACGCTCCAGTAAAATGTTACAAGCATTTGATTGTTGCAAACTTTGATAGGTGTAGGTCGAACAGTATAGAAGTTAGGTCCATTTGAAGTTTTATCAGTGTTTGTTTTGGTACTCAAGAACTTTACTGTCACAAAATTTCAAGGTTTTTTGACGCTCCAGTAAGAAGTTACAAGCATTTGATTGTTGCAAACTTTGATAGGTATAGGACGCACCGTATAGAAGTTGGGGCCATTTGTAGTTTTATCAGTGTTTTATTTGGGACTCAAGGGTAGCATAGCTATGAGCGATAGCGTAAAGTGACAAGAGGCACGAGTATTTTATTGTCACAAAATTTCAAGGTGTTATCACGCTCCCGCAAAAAGTTACAAGCATTTGATTGTTGCACACTTGAGCGATGAGCGATTTCAATGTTTTATGACGCTCCAGTAAAAATTACAAGCATTTGATTGTTGCAAACTTTGATAGGTGTAGGTCGAACCGTATAGAAGTTAGGTCCATTTGAAGTTTTATCAGTGTTTGTTTTGGTACTCAAGAACTTTACTGTCACAAAATTTCAAGGTTTTATGACGCTCCAGTAAAAAGTTACAAGCCTTTGATTGTTGCAAACTTTGATAGGTGTAGGACGAACCGTATAGAAGTTAGGGCCATTTAAAGTTTTATCAGTGTTTGTTTTGGTACTCAAGAACTTTATTGTCACAAAATTTCAAGGTTTTATGACGCTCCAGTAAAATGTTACAAGCATTTGATTGTTGCAAACTTTGATAGGTGTAGGATGAACCGTATAGAAGTTAGTTCCATTTGAGGTTTTATCAGTGTTTGTTTTGGTACTCAAGAACTTTATTGTCACAAAATTTCAAGGTTTTATGACGCTCCAGTAAAATGTTACAAGCATTTGATTGTTGCAAACTTTGATAGATGTAGCAAGAACCGTATAGAAGTTAGGGCCATTTGAAGTTTTGTCAGTGTTTGTTGTGGAACTCAAGAACTTTATTGTCACAAAATGTCAAGGTTTTATGACGCTCCAGTAAAAAGTTACAAGGATTTGATTGTTGCAAACTTTGATAGGTGAAGGACGAACCGTATAGAAGTTAGGGCCATTTGAAGTTTTATCAGTGTTTTATTTGGGACTCAAGGGTAGCATAGCTATGAGCGATAGCGTAAAGTGACAAGAGGCTCGAGTACTTTATTGTCACAAAATTTGGAGGTTTAATGACGCTCCAGTAAAAAGTAACAAGCATTTGATTGTTGCCAACTTTGATAGGTATAGGACGCACCGTATAGAAGTTAGGGCCATTTGAAGTTTTATCAGTGTTTATTTTGGTACTCAAGTACTTTATTCTCACAAAATTTCAAGGTTTTATGACGCTCCAGTAAAAAGTTACAAGCATTTGATTGTTGCAAACTTTGATATTTATAGGACGCTCCGTATAGAAGTTAGGGCCATTTGAAGTTTTATCAGTGTTTTATTTGGGACTCAAGGGTAGCATAGCTATGAGCGATAGCGTAAAGTGACAAGAGGCACGAGTACTTTATTGTCAAAAAATTTCAAGGTGTTATGACGCTCCAGTAAAAAGTTACAAGCATTTGATTGTTGCAAACTTTGATAGGTGTAGGATGAACCGTATAGAAGTTAGGGCAATTTAAAGTTTTATCAGTGTTTGTTTTGGTACTCAAGTACTTTATTTTCACAAAATTTCAAGGTTTTAAGACGCTCCAGTAAAAAGTTACAAGCATTTGATTGTTGCAAACTTTGATAGGTGTAGGACGAACCGTATAAAAGTTAGGGCCATCTGAAGTTTTATCAGTGTTTGATTTGGGACTCAAGGGTAGCATAGCTATGAGCGATAGCTTAAATTGACAAGAGGCTCGAGTACTTTATTGTCACAGAACTTCAAAGTTTTATTAAGCTCCAGTAAAAAGTTACAAGCATTTGATTGTTGCAAACTTTGATAGGTATAGGACGCACCGTATAGAAGTTATGGCCATTTGAAGTTTTATCAGTGTTTTAGATGGGACTCAAGGGTATCATAGCTATGAGCGATAGCGTAAAGTGACAAGTGGCACGAGTACTTTATTGTCAAAAAATTTCAAGGTGTTATGACGCTCCAGTAAAAAGTTACAAGCATTTGATTGTTGCAAACTTTGATAGGTGTAGGACGCACCGTATAGAAGTGAGGGCCATTTGAAGTTTTATCAGTGTTTATTTTGGTACTGAAGAACTTTATTGTCACAAAATTTCAAGGTTTTATGACGCTCCAGTAAAAAGTTAGAAGCATTTGATTGTTGCAAACTTTGATAGGTGTAGGGCGAACCGTATAGAAGTTAGGGCCATTTGAAGTTTTATCAGTGTTTGATTTGGGACTCAAGGGTAGCATAGCTATGAGCGATAGCTTAAATTGACAAGAGGCTCGAGTACTTTATTGTCACAAAACTTCAAAGTTTTATTATGCTCCAGTAAAAAGTTACAAGCATTTGATTGTTGCAAACTTTGATAGGTATAGGACACACCGTATAGAAGTTAGGGCTATTTGAAGTTTTATCAGTGTTTTAGATGGGACTCAAGGGTAGCATAGCTATGAGCGATAGCTTAAATTGACAAGAGGCTCGCGTACTTTATTGTTACAAAATTTGGAGGGTTTATGACGCTCCTGTAAAAAGTTACAAGCATTTGATTGTTGCAAACTTTGATAGGTGTAGGACGCACCATATAGAAGTTAGGGCCATTTGATGTTTTATCAGTGTTTGATTTGGAACTCAAGGGTAGCATAGCTATGAGCGATAGCTTAAATTGACAAGAGGCTCGAGTACTTTATTGTCACAAAATTTGGAGGTTTTATGTCGCTCCAGTAAAAAGTTACAAGCATTTGATTGTTGCAAACTTTGATAGGTGTAGGACGAACCGTATAGAAGTTAGGGCGATTTGAAGTTTTATCAGTGTTTGTTTTGGTACTCAAGAACTTTATTGTCACAACATTTCAAGGTTGTTGACGCTCCAGTAAAAAGTTACAAGCATTTGACTGTTGCAAACTTTGATAGGTGTAGGACGAACCATATAGAAGTTAGGGCCATTTGAAGTTTTATCAGTGTTTGTTTTGGTATTCAAGTACTTTATTGTCACAAAATTTCAAGGTTTTATGACGCTCCAGTAAAAAGTTACAAGCATTTGATTTTTGCAAACTTTGATAGGTATAGGCGCACCGTATAGAAGTTAGGGCCATTTGAAGTTTTATCAGTGTTTTATTTGGGACTCAAGGGTAGCATAGCTATGAGCGATAGAGTATAGTGACAAGAGGCACGAGTACTTTATTGTCACAAAATTTCAAGGTGTTATCACGCTCCAGCAAAAAGTTACAAGCATTTGATTGTTGCACACTTGATAGGTGTAGGACGCACCATCTAGAAGTTAGGGCCATTTGAAGTTTTATCAGTGTTTGTTTTGGTACTCAAGTACTTTATTGTCACAAAATTTCAATGTTTTATGACGCTCCAGTAAAAAGTTACAAGCATTTGATTGTTGCAAACTTTGATAGGTGTAAGACGAACCGTATAGAAGTTAGGGCCATTTGAAGTTCAATCATTGTTTGATTTGGGACTCAAGGGTAGCATAGCTATGAGCGATAGCGTAAAGTGACAAGAGCACGAGTACTTTATTGTCACAAAATTGCAAGGTGTTATGACGCACCAGCAAAGAGTTACAAGCATTTGATTGTTGCAAACTTTGATAGGTGTAGGACGCACCATATAGAAGTTAGGGCCATTTGAAGTTTTATTAGTGTTTGTTTTGGTACTCAAGTACTTTATGATCACAAAATTTCAAGTTTTTATGACGCTCCAGTAAAAAGTTACAAGCATTTGATTGTTGCAAACTTTGATAGGTGTAGGTCGAACCGTATAGAAGTTAGGTCCATTTGAAGTTTTATCAGTGTTTGTTTTGGTACTCAAGAACTTTACTGTCACAAAATTTCAAGGTTTTATGACGCTCCAGTAAAAAGTTACAAGCATTTGATTGTTGCAAACTTTGATAGGTGTAGGACTAACCGTATAGAAGTTAGGGCCATTTGAAGTTTTATCAGTGTTTGTTTTGGTACTCAAGAACTTTATTGTCACAAAATTTCAAGGTTTTATGACGCTCCAGTAAAATGTTACAAGCATTTGATTCTTGCAAACTTTGATAGGTGTAGGACGAACCGTATAGAAGTTAGGGCCATTTGAAGTTTTATCAGTGTTTGTTTTGGTACTCAAAAACTTTATTGTCACAAAATTTCAAGGTTTTATGACGCTCCAGTAAAATGTTACAAGCATTTGATTGTTGCAAACTGTGATTGGTGTAGGACGAACCGTATAGAAGTTAGGGCCATTTGAAGTTTTATCAGTGTTTGTTTTGGTACTCAAGTACTTTATTGTCACAAAATTTATAGGTTTTATGGCGCTCCAGTAAAAAGTTACAAGCATTTGATTGTTGCAAACTTTGATAGGTGTAGGACGCACCATATAGAAGTTAGGGCCATTTGAAGTTTTATCAGTGTTTGATTTGGGACTCAAGGGTAGCATAGCTATGAGCGATAGATTAAATTGACAAGAGGTCGGGAACTTTATTGTCACCAAATTTGGAGGTTTTATGACGCTCCAGTAAAAAGTTACAAGCATTTGATTGTTGCAAACTTTGATAGGTATAGGACACACCGTATAGAAGTTAGGGCCATTTGAAGTTTTATCAGTGTTTTATTTGGGACTCAAGGTAGCATAGCTATGAGCGATAGCGTAAAGTGACAAGAGGCACGAGTACTTTATTGTCAAAAAATTTCAAGGCTTTATGACGCTCCAGTAAAAAGCTACACGCATTTGATTGTTGCAAACTTTGATAGGTGTAGGACGAACCGTATAGAAGTTAGGGCCATTTCAATTTTTATCAGTGTTTGATTTGGGACTCAAGGGTAGCATTGCTAGGAGTGATATCTTAAATTGACAAGAGGCTCGCGTACTTTATTGTCACAAAATTTGGAGGTTTTATGACGCTCCAGTAAAAAGTTACAAGCATTTGATTGTTGCAAACTTTGAAAGGTGTAGGACGCACCATATAGAAGTTAGGGCCATTTGAAGTTTTATTAGTGTTTGTTTTGGTACCCAAGTACTTTATGTCACAAAATTTCAAGGTTTTATGACGCACCAGTAAAAAGTTACAAGCATTTGATTGTTGCAAACTTTGATAGGTGTAGGACGAACCGTATAGAAGTTAGGGCCATTTGAAGTTTTATCAGTGTTTGTTTTGGTACTCAAGAACTTTAGTGTCACAAAACTTCAAGGTTTTATGACGCTCCAGTAAAATGTTACAAGCATTTGATTGTTGCAAACTTTGATAGGTGTAGGACGAACCGTATAGAAGTTAGGGCCATTTGAAGTTTTATCAGTGTTTGTTTTGGTACTCAAAAACTTTATTGTCACAAAATTTCAAGGTTTTATGACGCTCCAGTAAAATGTTACAAGCATTTGATTGTTGCAAACTTTGATAGGTGTAGGTCGAACAGTATAGAAGTTAGGTCCATTTGAAGTTTTATCAGTGTTTGTTTTGGTACTCAAGAACTTTACTGTCACAAAATTTCAAGGTTTTTTGACGCTCCAGTAAAAAATTACAAGCATTTGATTGTTGCAAACTTTGATAGGTATAGGACGCACCGTATAGAAGTTAGGGCCATTTGAAGTTTTATCAGTGTTTTATTTGGGACTCAAGGGTAGCATAGCTATGAGCGATAGCGTAAAGTGACAAGAGGCACGAGTACTTTATTGTCACAAAATTTCAAGGTGTTATCACGCTCCCGCAAAAAGTTACAAGCATTTGATTGTTGCACACTTGAGCGATGAGCGATTTCAATGTTTTATGACGCTCCAGTAAAAATTACAAGCATTTGATTGTTGCAAACTTTGATAGGTGTAGGTCGAACCGTATAGAAGTTAGGTCCATTTGAAGTTTTATCAGTGTTTGTTTTGGTACTCAAGAACTTTACTGTCACAAAATTTCAAGGTTTTATGACGCTCCAGTAAAAAGTTACAAGCATTTGATTGTTGCAAACTTTGATAGGTGTAGGACGAACCGTATAGAAGTCAGGGCCATTTGAAGTTTTATCAGTGTTTGTTTTGGTACTCAAGAACTTTATTGTCACAAAATTTCAGGGTTTTATGACGCTCCAGTAAAATGTTACAAGCATTTGATTGTTGCAAACTTTGATAGGTGTAGGACGAACCGTATAGAAGTTAGTTCCATTTGAGGTTTTATCAGTGTTTGTTTTGGTACTCAAGAACTTTATTGTCACAAAATTTCAAGGTTTTATGACGCTCCAGTAAAATGTTACAAGCATTTTGATTGTTGCAAACTTTGATAGGTGTAGGACGAACCGTATAGAAGTTAGGGCCATTTGAAGTTTTATCAGTGTTTGATTTGGGACTCAAGGGTAGCATAGCTATGAGCGATAGCTTAAATTGACAAGAGGTCGAGTACTTTATTGTCACAAAATTTCAAGGTTTTATGACGCTCCAGTAAAATGTTACAAGCATTTGATTGTTGCAAACTTTGATAGGTGTAGGTCGAACCGTATAGAAGTTAGGTCCATTTGAAGTTTTATCAGTGTTTGTTTTGGTACTCAAGAACTTTACTGCCACAAAATTTCAAGGTTTTATGACGCACCAGTAAAAAGTTACAAGTATTTGATTGTTGCAAACTTTGATAGGTGTAGGACGAACCCTATAGAAGTTAGGGCCATTTGAAGTTTTATCAGTGTTTGTTTTGGTACTCAAGAACTTTAGTGTCACAAAACTTCAAGGTTTTATGACGCTCCAGTAAAATGTTACAAGCATTTGATTGTTGCAAACTTTGATAGGTGTAGGACGAACCGTATAGAAGTTAGTTCCATTTGAGGTTTTATCAGTGTTTGTTTTGGTACTCAAGTACTTTATTCTCACAAAATTTCAAGGTTTTATGACGCTCCAGTAAATAGTTACAAGCATTTGATTGTTGCAAACTTTGATAGGTGTAGGACGAACCGTATAGAAGTTAGGGCCATTTGAAGTTTTATCAGTGTTTGATTTGGGACTCAAGGGTAGCATAGCTATGAGCGATAGCTTAAATTGACAAGAGGTCGAGTACTTTATTGTCACAAAATTTCAAGGTTTTATGACGCTCCAGTAAAATGTTACAAGCATTTGATTGTTGCAAACTTTGATAGGTGTAGGTGGAACCGTATAGAAGTTAGGTCCATTTGAAGTTTTATCAGTGTTTGTTTTGGTACTCAAGAACTTTACTGCCACAAAATTTCAAGGTTTTATGACGCACCAGTAAAAAGTTACAAGCATTTGATTGTTGCAAACTTTGATAGGTGTAGGACGAACCGTATAGAAGTTAGGGCCATTTGAAGTTTTATCAGTGTTTGTTTTGGTACTCAAGAACTTTAGTGTCACCAAACTTCAAGGTTTTATGACGCTCCAGTAAAATGTTACAAGCATTTGATTGTTGCAAACTTTGATAGGTGTAGGACGAACCGTATAGAAGTTAGGGCCATTTGAAGTTTTATCAGTGTTTGTTTTGGTACTCAAAAACTTTATTGTCACAAAATTTCAAGGTTTTATGACGCTCCAGTAAAATGTTACAAGCATTTGATTGTTGCAAACTTTGATAGGTGTAGGTCGAACAGTATAGAAGTTAGGTCCATTTGAAGTTTTATCAGTGTTTGTTTTGGTACTCAAGAACTTTACTGTCACAAAATTTCAAGGTTTTTTCACGCTCCAGTAAAAAGTTACAAGCATTTGATTGTTGCAAACTTTGATAGGTATAGGACGCACCGTATAGAAGTTAGGGCTATTTGAAGTTTTATCAGTGTTTTATTTGGGACTCAAGGGTAGCATAGCTATGAGCGATAGCGTAAAGTGACAAGAGGCACGAGTACTTTATTGTCACAAAATTTCAAGGTGTTATCACGCTCCCGCAAAAAGTTACAAGCATTTGATTGTTGCACACTTGAGCGATGAGCGATTTCAATGTTTTATGACGCTCCAGTAAAAATTAAAAGCATTTGATTGTTGCAAACTTTGATAGGTGTAGGTCGAACCGTATAGAAGTTAGGTCCATTTGAAGTTTTATCAGTATTTGTTTTGGTACTCAAGAACTTTACTGTCACAAAGTTTCAAGGTTTTATGACGCTCCAGTAAAAAGTTACAAGCATTTGATTGTTGCAAACTTTGATAGGTGTAGGACGAACCGTATAGAAGTTAGGGCCATTTGAAGTTTTATCAGTGTTTGTTTTGGTACTCAAGAACTTTATTGTCACAAAATTTCAAGGTTTTATGACGCTCCAGTAAAATGTTACAAGCATTTGATTGTTGCAAATTTTGATAGGTGTAGGACGAACCGTATAGAAGTTAGTTCCATTTGAGGTTTTATCAGTGTTTGTTTTGGTACTCAAGAACTTTATTGTCACAAAATTTCAAGGTTTTATGACGCTCCAGTAAAATGTTACAAGCATTTGATTGTTGCAAACTTTGATAGGTGTAGCAAGAACCGTATAGAAGTTAGGGCCATTTGAAGTTTTATCAGTGTTTGTTTTGGTACTCAAGTACTTTATTCTCACAAAATTTCAAGGTTTTATGACGCTCCAGTAAATAGTTACAAGCATTTGATTGTTGCAAACTTTGATAGGTGTAGGACGAACCGTATAGAAGTTAGGGCCATTTGAAGTTTTATCAGTGTTTGATTTGGGACTCAAGGGTAGCATAGCTATGAGCGATAGCTTAAATTGACAAGAGGTCGAGTACTTTATTGTCACCAAATTTCAAGGTTTTATGACGCTCCAGTAAAATGTTACAAGCATTTGATTGTTGCAAACTTTGATAGGTGTAGCAAGAACCGTATAGAAGTTAGGGCCATTTGAAGTTTTATCAGTGTTTGTTTTGGTACTCAAGTACTTTATTGTCACAAAATTTGAAGGTTTTATGGCGCTCCAGTAAAAAGTTACAAGCATTTAATTGTTGCAAACTTGGATAGGTGTAGGTCGCACCATATAGAAGTTTGGGCCATTTGAAGTTTGATCAGTGTTTGTTTTGGTACTCAAGTACTTTATTCTCACAAAATTTCAAGGTTTTATGACGCTCCAGTAAATAGTTACAAGCATTTGATTGTTGCAAACTTTGATAGGTGTAGGACGAACCGTATAGAAATTAGGGCCATTTGAAGTTTTATCAGTGTTTGATTTGGGACTCAAGGGTAGCATAGCTATGAGCGATAGCTTAAATTGACAAGAGGTCGAGTACTTTATTGTCACAAAATTTGGAGGTTTTATGACGCTCCAGTAAAAAGTTACAAGCATTTGATTGTTGCAAACTTTGATAGGTATAGGACGCACCGTATAGAAGTTAGGGCCATTTGAAGTTTTATCAGTGTTTGTTTTGGTACTCAAGTACTTTATTGTCACAGAATTTCAAGGTTTTATGACGCTCCAGTAAAAAGTTACAAGCATTTCAATGTTGCAAACTTTGATAGGTATAGGACGCACAGTATAGAAGTTATGGCCATTTGAAGTTTTATCAGTGTTTTATTTGGGACTCAAGGGTAGCATAGCTATGAGCGATAGCTTAAATTGACAAGAGGCTCGAGTACTTTATTGTCACAAAATTTCAAGGTTTTATGAAGCTCCAGTAAAGAGTTACAGCATTTGATTGTTGCAAACTTTGATAGGTGTAGGACGAACTGTATAGAAGTTAGGGCAATTTGAAGTTTTATCAGTGTTTGTTTTGGTACTCAAGTACTTTATTTTCACAAAATTTTAAGGTTTTAAGACGCTCCAGTAAAAAGTTACAAGCATTTGATTGTTGCAAACTTTGATAGGTGTAGGACGAACCGTATAAAAGTTAGGGCCATTTGAAGTTTTATCAGTGTTTGATTTGGGACTCAAGGGTAGCATAGCTATGAGCGATAGCTTAAATTGACAAGAGGCTCGAGTACTTTATTGTCACAAATTTTCAAAGTTTTTTTAAGCTCCAGTAAAAAGTTACAAGCATTTGATTGTTGCAAACTGTGATAGGTATAGGACGCGCCGTATAGAAGTTATGGCCATTTGAAGTTTTATCAGTGTTTTAGATGGGACTCAAGGGTAGCATAGCTATGAGCGATAGCGTAAGGTGACAAGAGGCACGAGTACTTTAATGTCAAAAAATTTCAAGGTGTTAGGACGCTCCAGTAAAAAGTTACAAGCATTTGATTGTTGCAAATTTTAATAGGTGTAGGACGCACCGTATAGAAGTGAGGGCTATTTGAAGTTTTATCAGTGTTTGATTTGGTTCTCAAGTACTTTATTGTCACAAAATTTCAAGTTTTTATGACGCTCCAGTAAAAAGTTACAAGCATTTGATTGTTGCAAACTTTGATAGGTATAGGTCGAACCGTATAGAAGTTAGGTCCATTTGAAGTTTTATCAGTGTTTGTTTTGGTACTCAAGAACTTTACTGTCACAAAATTTCAAGGTTTTATGACGCTCCAGTAAAAAGTTACAAGCATTTGATTGTTGCAAACTTTGATAGGTATAGGACGCACCGTATAGAAGTTAGGGCCATTAGAAGTTTTATCAGTGCTTTATTTGGGACTCAATGGTAGCATAGCTATGAGCGATAGCGTAAAGTGACAAGAGGCACGAGTACTTTATTGTCACAAAATTTCAAGGTGTTATCACGCTCCAGCAAAAAGTTACAAGCATTTGATTGTTGCACACTTGATAGGTGTAGGACGCACCATATAGAAGTTAGGGCCATTTGAAGTTTTATCAGTGTTTCTTTTGGTACTCAAGTACTTTATTGTCACAAAATTTCAATGTTTTATGACTCTCCAGTAAAAAGTTACAAGCATTTGATTGTTGCAAACTTTGATAGGTGTAGGACGAACCGTATAGAAGTTAGGGCCATTTGAAGTTCTATCAGTGTTTGATTTGGGACTCAAGGGTAGCATAGCTATGAGCGATATCTTTAATTGACAAGAGGCTCGAGTACTTTATTGTCACAAAATTTGGAGGTTTTATGACGCTCCAGTAAAAAGTAACAAGCATTTGATTGTTGCAAACTTTGATAGGTGTAGGACGAACCGTATAGAAGTTAGGGCCATTTGAAGTTTTCTCAGTGTTTGTTTTGGTACTCAAAAACTTTATTGTCACAGAATGTCAAGGTTTTATGACGCTCCAGTAAAAAGTTACAAGGATTTGATTGTTGCAAACTTTGATAGGTGTAGGACGAACCGTATAGAAGTTACGGCCATTTGAAGTTTTATCAGCGTTTGTTTTGGTACTCAAGAACTTTAGTGTCACAAAATTTCAAGGTTTTATGACGCTCCAGTAAAAAGTTACAAGCATTTGATTGTTGCAAACTTTGATAGGTGTAGGCCGAACCGTATAGAAGTTAGGGCCATTTGAAGTTGTATCAGTGTTTGTTTTGGTACTCAAGAACTTTGTTGTCACAAAATTTCAAGGTTTTATGACGCTCCAGTAAAATGTTACAAGCATTTGATTGTTGCAAACTTTGATAGGTGTAGCAAGAACCGTATAGAAGTTAGGGCCATTTGAAGTTTTATCAGTGTTTGTTTTGGTACTCAAGTACTTTATTGTCACAAAATTTGAAGGTTTTATGGCGCTCCAGTAAAAAGTTACAAGCATTTGATTGTTGCACACTTGATAGGTGTAGGACACACCATATAGAAGTTAGGGCCATTTGAAGTTTTATCAATGTTTCTTTTGGTACTCAAGTACTTTATTGTCACAAAATTTCAATGTTTTATGACTCTCCAGTAAAAAGTTACAAGCATTTGATTGTTGCAAACTTTGATAGGTGTAGGACGAACCGTATAGAAGTTAGGGCCATTTGAAGTTCTATCAGTGTTTGATTTGGGACTCAAGGGTAGCATAGCTATGAGCGATAGCTTTAATTGACAAGAGGCTCGAGTACTTTATTCTCACAAAATTTCAAGGTTTTATGACGCTCCAGTAAATAGTTACAAGCATTTGATTGTTGCAAACTTTGATAGGTGTAGGACGAACCGTATAGAAGTTAGGGCCATTTGAAGTTTTATCAGTGTTTGATTTGGGACTCAAGGGTAGCACAGCTATGAGCGATAGCTTAAATTGACAAGAGGTCGAGTACTTTATTGTCACAAAATTTCAAGGTTTTATGACGCTCCAGTAAAATGTTACAAGCATTTGATTGTTGCAAACTTTGATAGGTGTAGGTCGAACCGTATAGAAGTTAGGTCCATTTGAAGTTTTATCAGTGTTTGTTTTGGTACTCAAGAACTTTACTGCCACAAAATTTCAAGGTTTTATGACGCACCAGTAAAAAGTTACAAGCATTTGATTGTTGCAAACTTTGATAGGTGTAGGACGAACCGTATAGAAGTTAGGGCCATTTGAAGTTTTATCAGTGTTTGTTTTGGTACTCAAGAACTTTAGTGTCACAAAACTTCAAGGTTTTATGACGCTCCAGTAAAATGTTACAAGCATTTGATTGTTGCAAACTTTGATAGGTGTAGGACGAACCGTATAGAAGTTAGGGCCATTTGAAGTTTTATCAGTGTTTGTTTTGGTACTCAAAAACTTTATTGTCACAAAATTTCAAGGTTTTATGACGCTCCAGTAAAATGTTACAAGCATTTGGTTGTTGCAAACTTTGATAGGTGTAGGTCGAACAGTATAGAAGTTAGGTCCATTTGAAGTTTTATCAGTGTTTGTTTTGGTACTCAAGAACTTTACTGTCACAAAATTTCAAGGTTTTTTGACGCTCCAGTAAAAAGTTACAAGCATTTGATTGTTGCAAACTTTGATAGGTATAGGACGCACCGTATAGAAGTTAGGGCCATTTGAAGATTTATCAGTGTTTTATTTGGGACTCAAGGGTAGCATAGCTATGAGCGATAGCGTAAAGTGACAAGAGGCACGAGTACTTTATTGTCACAAAATTTCAAGGTGGTATCACGCTCCCGCAAAAAGTTACAAGCATTTGATTGTTGCACACTTGAGCGATGAGCGATTTCAATGTTTTATGACGCTCCAGTAAAAATTAAAAGCATTTGATTGTTGCAAACTTTGATAGGTGTAGGTCGAACCGTATAGAAGTTAGGTCCATTTGAAGTTTTATCAGTATTTGTTTTGGTACTCAAGAACTTTACTGTCACAAAATTTCAAGGTTTTATGACGCTCCAATAAAAAGTTACAAGCATTTGATTGTTGCAAACTTTGATAGGTGTAGGACGAACCGTATAGAAGTTAGGGCCATTTGAAGTTTTATCAGTGTTTGTTTTGGTACTCAAGAACTTTATTGTCACAAAATTTCAAGGTTTTATGACGCTCCAGTAAAATGTTACAAGCATTTGATTGTTGCAAATTTTGATAGGTGTAGGACGAACCGTATAGAAGTTAGTTCCATTTGAGGTTTTATCAGTGTTTGTTTTGGTACTCAAGAACTTTATTGTCACAAAATTTCAAGGTTTTATGACGCTCCAGTAAAATGTTACAAGCATTTGATTGTTGCAAACTTTGATAGGTGTAGCAAGAACCGTATAGAAGTTAGGGCCATTTGAAGTTTTATCAGTGTTTGTTTTGGTACTCAAGTACTTTATTCTCACAAAATTTCAAGGTTTTATGACGCTCCAGTAAATAGTTACAAGCATTTGATTGTTGCAAACTTTGATAGGTGTAGGACGAACCGTATAGAAGTTAGGGCCATTTGAAGTTTTATCAGTGTTTGATTTGGGACTCAAGGGTAGCATAGCTATGAGCGATAGCTTAAATTGACAAGAGGTCGAGTACTTTATTGTCACAAAATTTCAAGGTTTTATGACGCTCCAGTAAAATGTTACAAGCATTTGATTGTTGCAAACTTTGATAGGTGTAGCAAGAACCGTATAGAAGTTAGGGCCATTTGAAGTTTTATCAGTGTTTGTTTTGGTACTCAAGTACTTTATTGTCACAAAATTTGAAGGTTTTATGGCGCTCCAGTAAAAAGTTACAAGCATTTAATTGTTGCAAACTTGGATAGGTGTAGGTCGCACCATATAGAAGTTTGGGCCATTTGAAGTTTTATCAGTGTTTGTTTTGGTACTCAAGTACTTTATTCTCACAAAATTTCAAGGTTTTATGACGCTCCAGTAAAAAGTTACAAGCATTTCAATGTTGCAAACTTTGATAGGTATAGGACGCACAGTATAGAAGTTATGGCCATTTGAAGTTTTATCAGTGTTTTATTTGGGACTCAAGGGTAGCATAGCTATGAGCGATAGCTTAAATTGACAAGAGGCTCGAGTACTTTATTGTCACAAAATTTCAAGGTTTTATGAAGCTCCAGTAAAGAGTTACAGCATTTGATTGTTGCAAACTTTGATAGGTGTAGGACGAACTGTATAGAAGTTAGGGCAATTTGAAGTTTTATCAGTGTTTGTTTTGGTACTCAAGTACTTTATTTTCACAAAATTTCAAGGTTTTAAGACGCTCCAGTAAAAAGTTACAAGCATTTGATTGTTGCAAACTTTGATAGGTGTAGGACGAACCGTATAAAAGTTAGGGCCATTTGAAGTTTTATCAGTGTTTGATTTGGGACTCAAGGGTAGCATAGCTATGAGCGATAGCTTAAATTGACAAGAGGCTCGAGTACTTTATTGTCACAAATTTTCAAAGTTTTATTAAGCTCCAGTAAAAAGTTACAAGCATTTGATTGTTGCAAACTGTGATAGGTATAGGACGCACCGTATAGAAGTTATGGCCATTTGAAGCTTTATCAGTGTTTTAGATGGGACTCAAGGGTAGCATAGCTATGAGCGATAGCGTAAGGTGACAAGAGGCACGAGTACTTTATTGTCAAAAAATTTCAAGGTGTTAGGACGCTCCAGTAAAAAGTTACAAGCATTTGATTGTTGCAAATTTTAATAGGTGTAGGACGCACCGTATAGAAGTGAGGGCCATTTGAAGTTTTATCAGTGTTTGATTTGGTTCTCAAGTACTTTATTGTCACAAAATTTCAAGTTTTTATGACGCTCCAGTAAAAAGTTACAAGCATTTGATTGCTGCAAAGTTTGATAGGTATAGGTCGAACCGTGTAGAAGTTAGGTCCATTTGAAGTTTTATCAGTGTTTGTTTTGGTACTCAAGAACTTTACTGTCACAAAATTTCAAGGTTTTATGACGCTCCAGTAAAAAGTTACAAGCATTTGATTGTTGCAAACTTTGATAGGTATAGGACGCACCGTATAGAAGTTAGGGCCATTAGAAGTTTTATCAGTGCTTTATTTGGACTCAATGGTAGCATAGCTATGAGCGATAGCGTAAAGTGACAAGCGGCACGAGTACTTTATTGTCACAAAATTTCAAGGTGTTATCACGCTCCAGCAAAAAGTTACAAGCATTTGATTGTTGCACACTTGATAGGTGTAGGACGCACCATATAGAAGTTAGGGCCATTTGAAGTTTTATCAGTGTTTGTTTTGGTACTCAAGTACTTTATTGTCACAAAATTTCAATGTTTTATGACTCTCCAGTAAAAAGTTACAAGCATTTGATTGTTGCAAACTTTGATAGGTGTAGGACGAACCGTATAGAAGTTAGGGCCATTTGAAGTTCTATCAGTGTTTGATTTGGGACTCAAGGGTAGCATAGCTATGAGCGATAGCTTTAATTGACAAGAGGCTCAAGTACTTTATTGTCACAAAATTTGGAGGTTTTATGACGCTCCAGTAAAAAGTAACAAGCATTTGATTGTTGCAAACTTTGATAGGTGTAGGACGAACCGTATAGAAGTTAGGGCCATTTGAAGTTTTCTCAGTGTTTGTTTTGGTACTCAAAAACTTTATTGTCACAGAATGTCAAGGTTTTATGACGCTCCAGTAAAAAGTTACAAGGATTTGATTGTTGCAAACTTTGATAGGTGTAGGACGAACCGTATAGAAGTTACGGCCATTTGAAGTTTTATCAGCGTTTGTTTTGGTACTCAAGTACTTTATTGTCACAAAATTTGAAGGTTCTATGACGCTCCAGTAAAAAGTTAAAAGCATTTGATTGTTGCACACTTGAGCGATGAGCGATTTCAATGTTTTATGACGCTCCAGTAAAAATTACAAGCATTTGATTGTTGCAAACTTTGATAGGTGTAGGTCGAACCGTATAGAAGTTAGGTCCATTTGAAGTTTTATCAGTGTTTGTTTTGGTACTCAAGAACTTTAGTGTCACAAAATTTCAAGGTTTTATGATGCTCCAGTAAAAAGTTACAAGCATTTGATGGTTGCAAACTTTGATAGGTGTAGGCCGAACCGTATAGAAGTTAGGGCCATTTGAAGTTTTATCAGTGTTTGTTTTGGTACTCAAGAACTTTATTGTCACAAAATTTCAAGGTTTTATGACGCTCCAGTAAAATGTTACAAGCATTTGATTGTTGCAAACTTTGATAGGTGTAGGACGAACCGTATAGAAGTTAGGGCCATTTGAGGTTTTATCAGTGTTTGTTTTGGTACTCAAGAAATTTATTGTCACAAAATTTCAAGGTTTTATGACGCTCCAGTAAAATGTTACAAGCATTTGATTGTTGCAAACTTTGATAGGTTTAGCAAGAACCGTATAGAAGTTAGGGCCATTTGAAGTTTTATCAGTGTTTGTTTTGGTACTCAAGTACTTTATTGTCACAAAATTTGAAGGTTTTATGGCGTTCCAGTAAAAAGTTACAAGCATTTGATTGTTGCACACTTGATAGGTGTAGGACGCACCATATAGAAGTTAGGGCCATTTGAAGTTTTATCAGTATTTGTTTTGGTACTCAAGTACTTTATTGTCACAAAATTTCAATGTTTTATGACTCTCCAGTAAAAAGTTACAAGCATTTGATTGTTGCAAACTTTGATAGGTGTAGGACGAACCGTATAGAAGTTAGGGCCATTTGAAGTTCTATCATTGTTTGATTTGGGACTCAAGGGTAGCATAGCTATGAGCGATAGCTTTAATTGACAAGAGGCTCGAGTACTTTATTGTCACAAAATTTGGAGGTTTTATGACGCTCCAGTAAAAAGTAACAAGCATTTGATTGTTGCAAACTTTGATAGGTGTAGGACGAACCGTATAGAAGTTAGGGCCATTTGAAGTTTTCTCAGTGTTTGTTTTGGTATTAAAAAACTTTATTGTCACAGAATGTCAAGGTTTTATGACGCTCCAGTAAAAAGTTACAAGGATTTGATTGTTGCAAACTTTGATAGGTGTAGGACGAACCGTATAGAAGTTACGGCCATTTGAAGTTTTATCAGCGTTTGTTTTGGTACTCAAGTAATTTATTGTCACAAAATTTGAAGGTTCTATGACGCTCCAGTAAAAAGTTACAAGCATTTGATTGTTGCACACTTGAGCGATGAGCGATTTCAATGTTTTATGACGCTCCAGTAAAAATTACAAGCATTTGATTGTTGCAAACTTTGATAGGTGTAGGTCGAACCGTATAGAAGTTAGGTCCATTTGAAGTTTTATCAGTGTTTGTTTTGGTACTCGAGAACTTTACTGTCACAAAATTTCAAGGTTTTATGACGCTCCAGTAAAAAGTTACAAGCATTTGATTGTTGCAAACTTTGATAGGTGTAGGAAGAACCGTATAGAAGTTAGGGCCATTTGAAGTTTTATCAGTGTTTGTTTTGGTACTCAAGAACTTTATTGTCACAAAATTTCAAGGTTTTATGACGCTCCAGTAAAATGTTACAAGCATTTGATTGTTGCAAACTTTGATAGGTGTAGCAAGAACCGTATAGAAGTTAGGGCCATTTGAAGTTTTATAAGTGTTTGTTTTGGTACTCAAGTACTTTATTGTCAAAAAATTTGAATGTTTTATGGCGCTCCAGTAAAAAGTTACAAGCATTTGATTGTTGCAAATTTGGATAGGTGTAGGTCGCACCATATAGAAGTTTGGGCCATTTGAAGTTTTATCAGTGTTTGTTTTGGTACTCAAGTACTTTATTCTCACAAAATTTCAAGGTTTTATGACGCTCCAGTAAATAGTTACAAGCATTTGATTGTTGCAAACTTTGATAGGTGTAGGACGAACCGTATAGAAGTTAGGGCCATTTGAAGTTTTATCAGTGTTTGATTTGGGACTCAAGGGTAGCATAGCTATGAGCGATAGCTTAAATTGACAAGAAGTCGAGTACTTTATTGTCACAAAATTTCAAGGTTTTATGACGCTCCAGTAAAATGTTACAAGCATTTGATTGTTGAAAACTTTGATAGGTGTAGGAAGAACCGTATAGAAGTTAGGGCCATTTGAAGTTTTATCAGTGTTTGTTTTGGTACTCAAGTACTTTATTGTCACAAAATTTGAAGGTTTTATGGCGCTCCAGTAAAAAGGTACAAGCATTTGATTGTTGCAAACTTGGATAGGTGTAGGTCGCACCATATAGAAGTTTGGGCCATTTGAAGTTTTATCAGTGTTTGTTTTGGTACTCAAGTATTTTATTCTCACAAAATTTCAAGGTTTTATGACGCTCCAGTAAATAGTTACAAGCATTTGATTGTTGCAAACTTTGATAGGTGTAGGACGAACCGTATAGAAGTTAGGGCCATTTGAAGTTTTATCAGTGTTTGATTTGGGACTCAAGGGTAGCATAGCTATGAGCGATAGCTTAAATTGACAAGAGGTCGAGTACTTTATTGTCACAAAATTTGGAGGTTTTATGATGCTCCAGTAAAAAGTTACAAGCATTTGATTGTTGCAAACTTTGATAGGTATAGGACGCACCGTATAGAAGTTAGGGCCATTTGAAGTTTAATCAGTGTTTGTTTTGGTACTCAAGTACTTTATTGTCACAGAATTTCAAGGTTTTATGACGCTCCAGTAAAAAGTTACAAGCATTTCAATGTTACAAACTTTGATAGGTATAGGACGCACAGTATAGAAGTTATGGCCATTTGAAGTTTTATCAGTGTTTTATTTGGGACTCAAGGGTAGCATAGCTATGAGCGATAGCTTAAATTGACAAGAGGCTCGAGTACTTTATTGTCACAAAATTTCAAGGTTTTATGAAGCTCCAGTAAAAAGTTACATCATTTGATTGTTGCAAACTTTGATAGGTGTACGACGAACTGTATAGAAGTTAGGGCAATTTGAAGTTTTATCAGTGTTTGTTTTGGTACTCAAGTACTTTATTTTCACAAAATTTCAAGGTTTTAAGACGCTCCAGTAAAAAGTTACAAGCATTTGATTGTTGCAAACTTTGATAAGTGTAGGACGAACCGTATAAAAGTTAGGGCCATTTGAAGTTTTATCAGTGTTTGATTTGGGACTCAAGGGTAGCATAGCTATGAGCGATAGCTTAAATTGACAAGAGGCTCGAGTACTTTATTGTCAGAAATTTTCAAAGTTTTATTAAGCTCCAGTAAAAAGTTACAAGCATTTGATTGTTGCAAACTTTGATAGGTATAGGACGCACCGTATAGAAGTTATGGCCATTTGAAGTTTTATCAGTGTTTTAGATGGGACTCAAGGGTAGCATAGCTATGAGCGATAGCGTAAGGTGACAAGAGGCACGAGTACTTTATTGTCAAAAAATTTCAAGGTGTTAGGACGCTCCAGTAAAAAGTTACAAGCATTTGATTGTTGCAAATTTTAATAGGTGTAGGACGCACCGTATAGAAGTGAGGGCCATTTGAAGTTTTATCAGTGTTTGATTTGGTACTCAAGTACTTTTTTGTCACAAAATTTCAAGGTGTTAGGACGCTCCAGTAAAAAGTAACAAGCATTTGATTGTTGCAAACTTTGATAGGTGTAGGACGAACCGTATAGAAGTTAGGGCCATTTGAAGTTTTCTCAGTGTTTGTTTTGGTATTAAAAAACTTTATTGTCACAGAATGTCAAGGTTTTATGACGCTCCAGTAAAAAATTACAAGGATTTGATTGTTGCAAACTTTGATAGGTGTAGGACGAACCGTATAGAAGTTACGGCCATTTGAAGTTTTATCAGCGTTTGTTTTGGTACTCAAGTAATTTATTGTCACAAAATTTGAAGGTTCTATGACGCTCCAGTAAAAAGTTACAAGCATTTGATTGTTGCACACTTGAGCGATGAGCGATTTCAATGTTTTATGACGCTCCAGTAAAAATTACAAGCATTTGATTGTTGCAAACTTTGATAGGTGTAGGACGAACCGTATAGAAGTTAGGTCCATTTGAAGTTTTATCAGTGTTTGTTTTGGTACTCAAGAACTTTACTGTCACAAAATTTCAAGGTTTTATGACGCTCCAGTAAAAAGTTACAAGCATTTGATTGTTGCAAACTTTGATAGGTGTAGGACGAACCGTATAGAAGTTAGGGCCATTTGAAGTTTTATCAGTGTTTGTTTTGGAACTCAAGTACTTTATTGTCACAAAATTTGAAGGTTTTATGGCGCTCCAGTAAAAAGGTACAAGCATTTGATTGTTGCAAACTTGGATAGGTGTAGGTCGCACCATATAGAAGTTTGGGCCATTTGAAGTTTTATCAGTGTTTGTTTTGGTACTCAAGTATTTTATTCTCACAAAATTTCAAGGTTTTATGACGCTCCAGTAAATAGTTACAAGCATTTGATTGTTGCAAACTTTGATAGGTGTAGGACGAACCGTATAGAAGTTAGGGCCATTTGAAGTTTTATCAGTGTTTGATTTGGGACTCAAGGGTAGCATAGCTATGAGCGATAGCTTAAATTGACAAGAGGTCGAGTACTTTATTGTCACAAAATTTGGAGGTTTTATGACGCTTCAGTAAAAAGTTACAAGCATTTGATTGTTGCAAACTTTGATAGGTATAGGACGCACCGTATAGAAGTTAGGGCCATTTGAAGTTTAATCAGTGTTTGTTTTGGTACTCAAGTACTTTATTGTCACAGAATTTCAAGGTTTTATGACGCTCCAGTAAAAAGTTACAAGCATTTCAATGTTACAAACTTTGATAGGTATAGGACGCACAGTATAGAAGTTATGGCCATTTGAAGTTTTATCAGTGTTTTATTTGGGACTCAAGGGTAGCATAGCTATGAGCGATAGCTTAAATTGACAAGAGGCTCGAGTACTTTATTGTCAGAAATTTTCAAAGTTTTATTAAGCTCCAGTAAAAAGTTACAAGCATTTGATTGTTGCAAACTGTGATAGGTATAGGACGCACCGTATAGAAGTTATGGCCATTTGAAGTTTTATCAGTGTTTTAGATGGGACTCAAGGGTAGCATAGCTATGAGCGATAGCGTAAGGTGACAAGAGGCACGAGTACTTTATTGTCAAAAAATTTCAAGGTGTTAGGACGCTCCAGTAAAAAGTTACAAGCATTTGATTGTTGCAAATTTTAATAGGTGTAGGATGAACCGTATAGAAGTTAGGGCCATTTGAAGTTTTATCAGTGTTTGATTTGGTACTCAAGTACTTTTTTGTCACAAAATTTCAAGGTGTTAGGACGCTCCAGTAAAAAGTAACAAGCATTTGATTGTTGCAAACTTTGATAGGTGTAGGACGAACCGTATAGAAGTTAGGGCCATTTGAAGTTTTCTCAGTGTTTGTTTTGGTATTAAAAAACTTTATTGTCACAGAATGTCAAGGTTTTATGACGCTCCAGTAAAAAATTACAAGGATTTGATTGTTGCAAACTTTGATAGGTGTAGGACGAACCGTATAGAAGTTACGGCCATTTGAAGTTTTATCAGCGTTTGTTTTGGTACTCAAGTAATTTATTGTCACAAAATTTGAAGGTTCTATGACGCTCCAGTAAAAAGTTACAAGCATTTGATTGTTGCACACTTGAGCGATGAGCGATTTCAATGTTTTATGACGCTCCAGTGAAAATTACAAGCATTTGATTGTTGCAAACTTTGATAGGTGTAGGTCGAACCGTATAGAAGTTAGGTCCATTTGAAGTTTTATCAGTGTTTGTTTTGGTACTCAAGAACTTTACTGTCACAAAATTTCAAGGTTTTATGACGCTCCAGTAAAAAGTTACAAGCATTTGATTGTTGCAAACTTTGATAGGTGTAGGACGAACCGTATAGAAGTTAGGGCCATTTGAAGTTTTATCAGTGTTTGTTTTGGTACTCAAGAACTTTATTGTCACAAAATTTCAAGGTTTTATGACGCTCCAGTAAAATGTTACAAGCATTTGATTGTTGCAAACTTTGATAGGTGTAGGACGAACCGTATAGAAGTTAGGGCCATTTGAGGTTTTATCAGTGTTTGTTTTGGTACTCAAGAACTTTATTGTCACAAAATTTCAAGGTTTTATGACGCTCCAGTAAAATGTTACAAGCATTTGATTGTTGCAAACTTTGATAGGTGTAGCAAGAACCGTATAGAAGTTAGGGCCATTTGAAGTTTTATCAGTGTTTGTTTTGGTACTCAAGTACTTTATTGTCACAAAATTTGAAGGTTTTATGGCGCTCCAGTAAAAAGTTACAAGCATTTGATTGTTGCAAACTTGGATAGGTGTAGGTCGCACCATATAGAAGTTAGGGCCATTTGAAGTTTTATCAGTGTTTGTTTTGGTACTCAAGTACTTTATTCTCACAAAATTTCAAGGTTTTATGACGCTCCAGTAAATAGTTACAAGCATTTGATTGTTGCAAACTTTGATAGGTGTAGGACGAACCGTATAGAAGTTAGGGCCATTTGAAGTTTTATCAGTGTTTGATTTGGGACTCAAGGGTAGCATAGCTATGAGCGATAGCATAAATTGACAGGATGTCGAGTACTTTATTGTCACAAAATTTCAAGGTTTTATGACGCTCCAGTAAAATGTTACAAGCATTTGATTGTTGAAAACTTTGATAGGTGTAGCAAGAACCGTATAGAAGTTAGGGCCATTTGAAGTTTTATCAGTGTTTGTTTTGGTACTCAAGTACTTTATTGTCACAAAATTTGAAGGTTTTATGGCGCTCCAGTAAAAAGTTACAAGCATTTGATTGTTGCAAACTTGGATAGGTGTAGGTCGCACCATATAGAAGTTTGGGCCATTTGAAGTTTTATCAGTGTTTGTTTTGGTACTCAAGTATTTTATTCTCACAAAATTTCAAGGTTTTATGACGCTCCAGTAAATAGTTACAAGCATTTGATTGTTGCAAACTTTGATAGGTGTAGGACGAACCGTATAGAAGTTAGGGCCATTTGAAGTTTTATCAGTGTTTGATTTGGGACTCAAGGGTAGCATAGCTATGAGCGATAGCTTAAATTGACAAGAGGTCGAGTACTTTATTGTCACAAAATTTGGAGGTTTTATGACGCTCCAGTAAAAAGTTACAAGCATTTGATTGTTGCAAACTTTGATAGGTATAGGACGCACCGTATAGAAGTTAGGGCCATTTGAAGTTTAATCAGTGTTTGTTTTGGTACTCAAGTACTTTATTGTCACATAATTTCAAGGTTTTATGACGCTCCAGTAAAAAGTTACAAGCATTTCAATGTTGCAAACTTTGATAGGTATAGGACGCACAGTATAGAAGTTATGGCCATTTGAAGTTTTATCAGTGTTTTATTTGGGACTCAAGGGTAGCATAGCTATGAGCGATAGCTTAAATTGACAAGAGGTCGAGTACTTTATTGTCACAAAATTTCAAGGTTTTATGACGCTCCAGTAAAATGTTACAAGCATTTGATTGTTGCACACTTTGATAGGTGTAGCAAGAACCGTATAGAAGTTAGGGCCATTTGAAGTTTTATCAGTGTTTGTTTTGGTACTCAAGTACTTTATTGTCACAAAATTTGAAGGTTTTATGGCGCTCCAGTAAAAAGTTACAAGCATTTGATTGTTGCAAACTTGGATAGGTGTAGGTCGCACCATATAGAAGTTTGGGCCATATGAAGTTTAATCAGTGTTTGTTTTGGTACTCAAGTACTTTATTCTCACAAAATTTCAAGGTTTTATGACGCTCCAGTAAATAGTTACAAGCATTTGATTGTTGCAAACTTTGATAGGTGTAGGACGAACCGTATAGAAGTTAGGGCCATTTGAAGTTTTATCAGTGTTTGACTTGGGACTCAAGGGTAGCATAGCTATGTGCGATAGCTTAAATTGACAAGAGGTCGAGTACTTTATTGTCACAAAATTTCAAGGTTTTATGACGCTCCAGTAAAATGTTACAAGCATTTGATTGTTGCACACTTTGATAGGTGTAGCAAGAACCGTATAGAAGTTAGGGCCATTTGAAGTTTTATCAGTGTTTGTTTTGGTACTCAAGTACTTTATTGTCACAAAATTTGAAGGTTTTATGGCGCTCCAGTAAAAAGTTACAAGCATTTGATTGTTGCAAACTTGGATAGGTGTAGGTCGCACCATATAGAAGTTTGGGCCATTTGAAGTTTAATCAGTGTTTGTTTTGGTACTCAAGTACTTTATTCTCACAAAATTTCAAGGTTTTATGACGCTCCAGTAAATAGTTACAAGCATTTGATTGTTGCAAACTTTGATAGGTGTAGGACGAACCGTATAGAAATTAGGGCCATTTGAAGTTTTATCAGTGTTTGATTTGGGACTCAAGGGTAGCATAGCTATGAGCGATAGCTTAAATTGACAAGAGGTCGAGTACTTTATTGTCACAAAATTTGGAGGTTTTATGACGCTCCAGTAAAAAGTTACAAGCATTTGATTGTTGCAAACTTTGATAGGTATAGGACGCACCGTATAGAAGTTAGGGCCATTTGAAGTTTTATCAGTGTTTGTTTTGGTACTCAAGTACTTTATTGTCACAGAATTTCAAGGTTTTATGACGCTCCAGTAAAAAGTTACAAGCATTTCAATGTTGCAAACTTTGATAGGTATAGGACGCACAGTATAGAAGTTATGGCCATTTGAAGTTTTATCAGTGTTTTATTTGGGACTCAAGGGTAGCATAGCTATGAGCGATAGCTTAAATTGACAAGAGGCTCGAGTACTTTATTGTCACAAAATTTCAAGGTTTTATGAAGCTCCAGTAAAAAGTTACAGCATTTGATTGTTGCAAACTTTGATAGGTGTAGGACGAACTGTATAGAAGTTAGGGCAATTTGAAGTTTTATCAGTGTTTGTTTTGGTACTCAAGTACTTTATTTTCACAAAATTTCAAGGTTTTAAGACGCTCCAGTAAAAAGTTACAAGCATTTGATTGTTGCAAACTTTGATAAGTGTAGGACGAACCGTATAAAAGTTAGGCCCATTTGAAGTTTTATCAGTGTTTGATTTGGGACTCAAGGGTAGCATAGCTATGAGCGATAGCTTAAATTGACAAGAGGCTCGAGTACTTTATTGTCACAAATTTTCAAAGTTTTATTAAGCTCCAGTAAAAAGTTACAAGCATTTGATTGTTGCAAACTTTGATAGGTGTAGGACGAACCGTATAGAAGTTAGGGCCATTTGAAGTTTTATCAGTGTTTGTTTTGGTACTCAAGTATTTTATTCTCACAAAATTTCAAGGTTTTATGACGCTCCAGTAAATAGTTACAAGCATTTGATTGTTGCAAACTTTGATAGGTGTAGGACGAACCGTATAGAAGTTAGGGCCATTTGAAGTTTTATCAGTGTTTGATTTGGGACTCAAGGGTAGCATAGCTATGAGCGATAGTTTAAATTGACAAGAGGTCGAGTACTTTATTGTCACAAAATTTGGAGGTTTTATGACGCTCCAGTAAAAAGTTACAAGCATTTGATTGTTGCAAACTTTGATAGGTATAGGACGCACCGTATAGAAGTTAGGGCCATTTGAAGTTTAATCAGTGTTTGTTTTGGTACTCAAGTACTTTATTGTCACATAATTTCAAGGTTTTATGACGCTCCAGTAAAAAGTTACAAGCATTTCAATGTTGCAAACTTTGATAGGTATAGGACGCACAGTATAGAAGTTATGGCCATTTGAAGTTTTATCAGTGTTTTATTTGGGACTCAAGGGTAGCATAGCTATGAGCGATAGCTTAAATTGACAAGAGGTCGAGTACTTTATTGTCACAAAATTTCAAGGTTTTATGACGCTACAGTAAAATGTTACAAGCATTTGATTGTTGCACACTTTGATAGGTGTAGCAAGAACCGTATAGAAGTTAGGGCCATTTGAAGTTTTATCAGTGTTTGTTTTGGTACTCAAGTACTTTATTGTCACAAAATTTGAAGGTTTTATGGCGCTCCAGTAAAAAGTTACAAGCATTTGATTGTTGCAAACTTGGATAGGTGTAGGTCGCACCATATAGAAGTTTGGGCCATTTGAAGTTTAATCAGTGTTTGTTTTGGTACTCAAGTACTTTATTCTCACAAAATTTCAAGGTTTTATGACGCTCCAGTAAATAGTTACAAGCATTTGATTGTTGCAAACTTTGATAGGTGTAGGACGAACCGTATAGAAGTTAGGGCCATTTGAAGTTTTATCAGTGTTTGACTTGGGACTCAAGGGTAGCATAGCTATGTGCGATAGCTTAAATTGACAAGAGGTCGAGTACTTTATTGTCACAAAATTTCAAGGTTTTATGACGCTCCAGTAAAATGTTACAAGCATTTGATTGTTGCACACTTTGATAGGTGTAGCAAGAACCGTATAGAAGTTAGGGCCATTTGAAGTTTTATCAGTGTTTGTTTTGGTACTCAAGTACTTTATTGTCACAAAATTTGAAGGTTTTATGGCGCTCCAGTAAAAAGTTACAAGCATTTGATTGTTGCAAACTTGGATAGGTGTAGGTCGCACCATATAGAAGTTAGGGCCATTTGAAGTTTAATCAGTGTTTGTTTTGGTACTCAAGTACTTTATTCTCACAAAATTTCAAGGTTTTATGACGCTCCAGTAAAAAGTTACAAGCATTTGATTGTTGCAAACTTTGATAGGTGTAGGACGAACCGTATAGAAATTAGGGCCATTTGAAGTTTTATCAGTGTTTGATTTGGGACTCAAGGGTAGCATAGCTATGAGCGATAGCTTAAATTGACAAGAGGTCGAGTACTTTATTGTCACAAAATTTGGAGGTTTTATGACGCTCCAGTAAAAAGTTACAAGCATTTGATTGTTGCAAACTTTGATAGGTATAGGACGCACCGTATAGAAGTTAGGGCCATTTGAAGTTTTATCAGTGTTTGTTTTGGTACTCAAGTACTTTATTGTCACAAAATTTCAAGGTTTTATGACGCTCCAGTAAAAAGTTACAAGCATTTCAATGTTGCAAACTTTGATAGGTATAGGACGCACAGTATAGAAGTTATGGCCATTTGAAGTTTTATCAGTGTTTTATTTGGGACTCAAGGGTAGCATAGCTATGAGCGATAGCTTAAATTGACAAGAGGCTCGAGTACTTTATTGTCACAAAATTTCAAGGTTTTATGAAGCTCCAGTAAAAAGTTACAGCATTTGATTGTTGCAAACTTTGATAGGTGTAGGACGAACTGTATAGAAGTTAGGGCAATTTGAAGTTTTATCAGTGTTTGTTTTGGTACTCAAGTACTTTATTTTCACAAAATTTCAAGGTTTTAAGACGCTCCAGTAAAAAGTTACAAGCATTTGATTGTTGCAAACTTTGATAAGTGTAGGACGAACCGTATAAAAGTTAGGCCCATTTGAAGTTTTATCAGTGTTTGATTTGGGACTCAAGGGTAGCATAGCTATGAGCGATAGCTTAAATTGACAAGAGGCTCGAGTACTTTATTGTCACAAATTTTCAAAGTTTTATTAAGCTCCAGTAAAAAGTTACAAGCATTTGATTGTTGCAAACTTTGATAGGTGTAGGACGAACCGTATAGAAGTTAGGGCCATTTGAAGTTTTATCAGTGTTTGTTTTGGTACTCAAGAACTTTATTGTCAAAAAATTTCAAGGTTTTATGACGCTCCAGTAAAATGTTACAAGCATTTGATTGTTGCAAACTTTGATAGGTGTAGGACGAACCGTATAGAAGTTAGGGCCATTTAAGGTTTTATCAGTGTTTGTTTTGGTACTCAAGAACTTTATTGTCACAAAATTTCAAGGTTTTATGACGCTCCAGTAAAATGTTACAAGCATTTGATTGTTGCAAACTTTGATAGGTGTAGCAAGAACCGTATAGAAGTTAGGGCCATTTGAAGTTTTATCAGTGTTTGTTTTGGTACTCAAGTACTTTATTGTCACAAAATTTTAAGGTTTTATGGCGCTCCAGTAAAAAGTTACAAGCATTTGATTGTTGCAAACTTGGATAGGTGTAGGTCGCACCATATAGAAGTTTGGGCCATTTGAAGTTTTATCAGTGTTTGTTTTGGTACTCAAGTACTTTATTCTCACAAAATTTCAAGGTTTTATGACGCTCCAGTAAATAGTTACAAGCATTTGATTGTTGCAAACTTTGATAGGTGTAGGACGAACCGTATAGAAGTTAGGGCCATTTGAAGTTTTATCAGTGTTTGATTTGGGACTCAAGGGTAGCATAGCTGTGAGCGATAGCTTAAATTGACAAGAGGTCGAGTACTTTATTGTCACAAAATTTCAAGGTTTTATGACGCTCCAGTAAAATGTTACAAGCATTTGATTGTTGCAAACTTTGATAGGTGTAGCAAGAACCGTATAGAAGTTAGGGCCATTTGAAGTTTTATCAGTGTTTGTTTTGGTACTCAAGTACTTTATTGTCACAGAATTTCAAGGTTTTATCACGCTCCAGTAAAAAGTTACAAGCATTTCAATGTTGCAAACTTTGATAGGTATAGGACGCACAGTATAGAAGTTATGGCCATTTGAAATTTTATCAGTGTTTTATTTGGGACTCAAGGGTAGCATAGCTATGAGCGATAGCTTAAATTGACAAGAGGCTCGAGTACTTTATTGTCACAAAATTTCAAGGTTTTATGAAGCTCCAGTAAAAAGTTACAGCATTTGATTGTTGCAAACTTTGATAGGTGTAGGACGAACTGTATAGAAGTTAGGGCAATTTGAAGTTTTATCAGTGTTTGTTTTGGTACTCAAGTACTTTATTTTCACAAAATTTCAAGGTTTTAAGACGCTCCAGTAAAAAGTTACAAGCATTTGATTGTTGCAAACTTTGATAAGTGTAGGACGAACCGTATAAAAGTTAGGGCCATTTGAAGTTTTATCAGTGTTTGATTTGGGACTCAAGGGTAGCATAGCTATGAGCGATAGCTTAAATTGACAAGAGGCTCGAGTACTTTATTGTCACAAATTTTCAAAGTTTTATTAAGCTCCAGTAAAAAGTTACAAGCATTTGATTGTTGCAAACTGTGATAGGTATAGGACGCACCGTATAGAAGTTATGGCCATTTGAAGTTTATCAGCGTTTTAGATGGGACTCAAGGGTAGCATAGCTATGAGCGATAGCGTAAGGTGACAAGAGGCACGAGTACTTTATTGTCAAAAAATTTCAAGGTGTTAGGACGCTCCAGTAAAAAGTTACAAGCATTTGATTGTTGCAAATTTTAATAGGTGTAGGACGCACCGTATAGAAGTGAGGGCCATTTGAAGTTTTATCAGTGTTTGATTTGGTACTCAAGTACTTTATTGTCACAAAATTTCAAGTTTTTATGACGCTCCAGTAAAAAGTTACAAGCATTTGATTGTTGCAAACTTTGATAGGTATAGGTCGAACCGTATAGAAGTTAGGTCCATTTGAAGTTTTATCAGTGTTTGTTTTGGTACTCAAGAACTTTACTATCACAAAATTTCAAGGTTTTATGACGCTCCAGTAAAAAGTTACAAGCATTTGATTGTTGCAAACTTTGATAGGTATAGGACGCACCGTATAGAAGTTAGGGCCATTAGAAGTTTTATCAGTGCTTTATTTGGGTCTCAAGGGTAGCATAGCTATGAGCGATAGCGTAAAGTGACAAGCGGTACGAGTACTTTATTGTCACAAAATTTCAAGGTGTTATCACGCTCCAGCAAAAAGTTACAAGCATTTCATTGTTGCACACTTGATAGGTGTAGGACGCACCATATAGAAGTTAGGGCCATTTGAAGTTTTATCAGTGTTTCTTATGGTACTCAAGTACTTTATTGTCACTAAATTTCAATGTTTTATGACTCTCCAGTAAAAAGTTACAAGCATTTGATTGTTGCAAACTTTGATAGGTGTAGGACGAACCGTATAGAAGTTACGGCCATTTGAAGTTTTATCAGCGTTTGTTTTGGTACTCAAGTACTTTATTGTCACAAAATTTGAAGGTTCTATGACGCTCCAGTAAAAAGTTACAAGCATTTGATTGTTGCAAACTTTGATAGGTGAAGGACGAACCGTATAGAAGTTAGGGCCATTTGAAGTTTTATCAGTGTTTTATTTGGGACTCAAGGGTAGCATAGCTATGAGCGACAGCGTAAAGTGACAAGAAGCTCGAGTACTTTATTGTCACAAAATTTGGAGGGTTAATGACGCTCCAGTAAAAAGTAACAAGCATTTGATTGTTGCAAACTTGGATAGGTGTAGGACGCACCATATAGAAATTAGGGCCATTTGAAGTTTAATCAGTGTTTGTTTTGGTACTCAAGTACTTTATTGTCACAGAATTTCAAGGTTTTATGACGCTCCAGTAAAAAGTTACAAGCATTTCAATGTTGCAAACTTTGATAGGTATAGGACGCACAGTATAGAAGTTATGGCCATTTGAAGTTTTATCAGTGTTTTATTTGGGACTCAAGGGTAGCATAGCTATGAGCGATAGCTTAAATTGACAAGAGGCTCGAGTACTTTATTGTCACAAAATTTCAAGGTTTTATGAAGCTCCAGTAAAAAGTTACAGCATTTGATTGTTGCAAACTTTGATAGGTGTAGGACGAACCGTATAGAAGTTAGGGCCATTTGAAGTTTTCTCAGTGTTTGTTTTGGTACTCAAAAACTTTATTGTCACAGAATGTCAAGGTTTTATGACGCTCCAGTAAAAAGTTACAAGGATTTGATTGTTGCAAACTTTGATAGGTGTAGGACGAACCGTATAGAAGTTACGGCAATTTGAAGTTTTATCAGCGTTTGTTTTGGTACTCAAGTACTTTATTGTCACAAAATTTGAAGGTTCTATGACGCTCCAGTAAAAAGTTACAAGCATTTGATTGTTGCAAACTTTGATAGGTGAAGGACGAACCGTATAGAAGTTAGGGCCATTTGAAGTTTTATCAGTGTTTTATTTGGGACTCAAGGGTAGCATAGCTATGAGCGATAGCGTAAAGTGACAAGAGGCTCGAGTACTTTATTGTCACAAAATTTGGAGGGTTAATGACGCTCCAGTAAAAAGTAACAAGCATTTGATTGTTGCAAACTTGGATAGGTGTAGGACGAACTGTATAGAAGTTAGGGCAATTTGAAGTTTTATCAGTGTTTGTTTTGGTACTCAAGTACTTTATTTTCACAAAATTTTAAGGTTTTAAGACGCTCCAGTAAAAAGTTACAAGCATTTGATTGTTGCAAACTTTGATAGGTGTAGGACGAACCGTATAAAAGTTAGGGCCATTTGAAGTTTTATCAGTGTTTGATTTGGGACTCAAGGGTTGCATAGCTATGAGCGATAGCTTAAATTGACAAGAGGCTCGAGTACTTTATTGTCACAAAACTTCAAAGTTTTATTAAGCTCCAGTAAAAAGTTACAATCATTTGATTGTTGCAAACTGTGATAGGTATAGGACGCACCGTATAGAAGTTATGCCCATTGGAAGTTTTATCAGTGTTTTAGATGGGACTCAAGGGTAGCATAGCTATGAGCGATAGCGTAAGGTGACAAGAGGCCCGAGTACTTTATTGTCAAAAAATTTCAAGGTGTTGGGACGCTCCAGTAAAAAGTTACAAGCATTTGATTGTTGCAAATTTTAATAGGTGTAGGACGCACCGTATAGAAGTGAGGGCCATTTGAAGTTTTATCAGTGTGTGATTTGGTACTCAAGTACTTTATTGTCACAAAATTTCAAGTTTTTATGACGCTCCAGTAAAAAGTTACAAGCATTTGATTGTTGCAACCTTTGATAGGTGTAGGACGAACCGTATAGAAGTTAGGGCCATTTGAAGTTTTATCAGTGTTTGTTTTGGTACTCAAGTACTTTATTGCCACAAAATTTCAATGTTTTATGACTCTCCAGTAAAAAGTTCCAAGCATTTGATTGTTGCAAACTTTGATAGGTGTAGGACGAACCGTATAGAAGTTAGGGCCATTTGAAGTTCTATCACTGTTTGATTTGGGACTCAAGGGTGGCATAGCTATGAGCGATAGCTTTAATTGACAAGAGGCTCGAGTTCTTTATTGTCACAAAATTTGGAGGTTTTATGACGCTGCAGTAAAAAGTAACAAGCATTTGATTTTTGCAAACTTTGATAGGTGTAGGACGAACCGTATAGAAGTTAGGGCCATTTGAAGTTTTCTCAGTGTCTGTTTTGGTACTCAAAATCTTTATTGTCACAAAATGTCAAGGTTTTATGACGCTCCAGTAAAAAGTTACAAGGATTTGATTGTTGCAAACTTTGATAGGTGTAGGACGAACCGTATAGAAGTTACGGCCATTTGAAATTTTATCAGCGTTTGTTTTGGTACTCAAGTACTTTATTGTCACAAAATTTGAAGTTTCTATGACGCTCCAGTAAAAAGTTACAAGCATTTTATTGTTGCAAACTTTGATAGGTATAGGTCGAACCGTATAGAAGATAGGTCCATTTGAAATTTTATCAGTGTTTGTTTTGGTACTCAAGAACTTTACTGTCACAAAATTCTAAGGTTTTATGACGCTCCAGTAAAAAGTTACGAGCATTTGATGTTGCAAACTTTGATAGGTATAGGACGCACCGTATAGAAGTTAGGGCCATTTGAAGTTCTATCATTGTTTGATTTGGGACTCAAGGGTAGCATAGCTATGAGCGATAGCTTTAATTTACAAGAGGCTCGAGTACTTTATTGTCACAAAATTTGGAGGTTTTATGACGCTCGAGTAAAAAGTAACAAGCATTTGATTGTTGCAAACTTTGATAGGTGTAGGACGAACCGTATAGAAGTTAGGGCAATGTGAAGTTTTATCAGCGTTTGTTTTGGTACTCAAGTACTTTATTGTCACAAAATTTGAAGGTTTTATGACGCTCCAGTAAAAAGTTACAAGCATTTGATTGTTGCAAACTTTGCTAGGTATAGGACGCACCGTATAGAAGTTAGGGCCATTTGAAGTTTTATCAGTGTTTTATTTGGGACTCAAGGGTAGCATAGCTATGAGCGATAGCGTAAAGTGACAAGAGGCTCGAGTACTTTATTGTCACAAAATTTGGAGGTTTAATGACGCTCCAGTAAAAAGTAACAAACATTTGATTGTTGCAAACTTGGATAGGTGTAGGACGCACCATATAGAAGTTAGGGCCATTTGAAGTCTAATCTGTGTTTGTTTTGGTACTCAAGTACTTTATTGACACAGAATTTCAAGGTTTTATGACGCTCCAGTAAAAAGTTACAAGCATTTCAATGTTGCAAGCTTTGATAGGTATAGTTAAAAAGTTACAAGCATTTCAATGTTGCAAACTTTGATAGGTATAGGACGCACATTATAGAAGATATGGCCATTTGAAGTTTTATCAGTGTTTTATTTGGGACTCAAGGGTAGCATAGCTATGAGCGATAGCGTAAAGTGACAAGAGGCTCGAGTACTTTGTCACAAAATTTGGAGGTTTAATGACGCTCCAGTAAAAAGTAACAAGCATTTGATTGTTGCAAACTTGGATAGGTGTAGGACGCACCATATAGAAATTAGGGCCATTTGAAGTTTAATCAGTGTTTGTTTTGGTACTCAAGTACTTTATTGTCACAGAATTTCAAGGTTTTATGACGCTCCAGTAAAAAGTTACACGCATTTCAATGTTGCAAACTTTGATAGGTATAGGACGCACAGTATAGAAGTTATGGCCATTTGAAGTTTTATCAGTGTTTTATTTGGGACTCAAGGGTAGCATAGCTATGAGCGATAGCTTAAATTGACAAGAGGCTCGAGTACTTTATTGTCACAAAATTTCAAGGTTTTATGAAGCTCCAGTAAAAAGTTACAGCATTTGATTGTTGCAAACTTTGATAGGTGTAGGACGAACCGTATAGAAGTTAGGGCCATTTGAAGTTTTCTCAGTGTTTGTTTTGGTACTCAAAAACTTTATTGTCACAGAATGTCAAGGTTTTATGACGCTCCAGTAAAAAGTTACAAGGATTTGATTGTTGCAAATTTTGATAGGTGTAGGACGAACCGTATAGAAGTTACGGCCATTTGAAGTTTTATCAGCGTTTGTTTTGGTACTCAAGTACTTTATTGTCACAAAATTTGAAGGTTCTATGACGCTCCAGTAAAAAGTTACAAGCATTTGATTGTTGCAAACTTTGATAGGTGAAGGACGAACCGTATAGAAGTTAGGGCCATTTGAAGTTTTATCAGTGTTTTATTTGGGACTCAAGGGTAGCATAGCTATGAGCGATAGCGTAAAGTGACAAGAGGCTCGAGTACTTTATTGTCACAAAATTTGGAGGTTTAATGACGCTCCAGTAAAAAGTAACAAGCATTTGATTGTTGCAAACTTGGATAGGTGTAGGACGAACTGTATAGAAGTTAGGGCAATTTGAAGTTTTATCAGTGTTTGTTTTGGTACTCAAGTACTTTATTTTCACAAAATTTTAAGGTTTTAAGACGCTCCAGTAAAAAGTTACAACCATTTGATTGTTGCAAACTTTGATAGGTGTAGGACGAACCGTATAAAAGTTAGGGCCATTTGAAGTTTTATCAGTGTTTGATTTGGGACTCAAGGGTTGCATAGCTATGAGCGATAGCTTAAATTGACAAGAGGCTCGAGTACTTTATTGTCACAAAACTTCAAAGTTTTATTAAGCTCCAGTAAAAAGTTACAATCATTTGATTGTTGCAAACTGTGATAGGTATAGGACGCACCGCATAGAAGTTATGCCCATTGGAAGTTTTATCAGTGTTTTAGATGGGACTCAAGGGTAGCATAGCTATGAGCGATAGCGTAAGGTGACAAGAGGCCCGAGTACTTTATTGTCAAAAAATTTCAAGGTGTTAGGACGCTCCAGTAAAAAGTTAGAAGCATTTGATTGTTGCAAATTTTAATAGGTGTAGGACGCACCGTATAGAAGTGAGGGCCATTTGAAGTTTTATCAGTGTGTGATTTGGTACTCAAGTACTTTATTGTCACAAAATTTCAAGTTTTTATGACGCTCCAGTAAAAAGTTACAAACATTTGATTGTTGCAACCTCTGATAGGTGTAGGACGAACCGTATAGAAGTTAGGGCCATTTGAAGTTTTATCAGTGTTTGTTTTGGTACTCAAGTACTTTATTGCCACAAAATTTCAATGTTTTATGACTCTCCAGTAAAAAGTTACAAGCATTTGATTGTTGCAAACTTTGATAGGTGTAGGACGAACCGTATAGAAGTTAGGGCCATTTGAAGTTCTATCACTGTTTGATTTGGGACTCAAGGGTGGCATAGCTATGAGCGATAGCTTTAATTGACAAGAGGCTCGAGTACTTTATTGTCACAAAATTTGGAGGTTTTATGACGCTGCAGTAAAAAGTAACAAGCATTTGATTGTTGCAAACTTTGATAGGTGTAGGACGAACCGTATAGAAGTTAGGGCCATTTGAAGTTTTCTCAGTGTTTGTTTTGGTACTCAAAAACTTTATTGTCACAAAATGTCAAGGTTTTATGACGCTCCAGTAAAAAGTTACAAGGATTTGATTGTTGCAAACTTTGATAGGTGTATTACGAACCGTATAGAAGTTACGGCCATTTGAAATTTTATCAGCGTTTGTTTTGGTACTCAAGTAATTTATTGTCACAAAATTTGAAGTTTCTATGACGCTCCAGTAAAAAGTTACAAGCATTTTATTGTTGCAAACTTTGATAGGTGAAGGACGAACCGTATAGAAGTGAGGGCCATTTGAAGTTTTATCAGTGTTTGATTTGGTACTCAAGTACTTTATTGTCACAAAATTTCAAGTTTTTATGACGCTCCAGTAAAAAGTTACAAGCATTTGATTGTTGCAAACTTTGATAGGTATAGGTCGAACCGTATAGAAGATAGGTCCATTTGAAGTTTTATCAGTGTTTGTTTTGGTACTCAAGAACTTTACTGTCACAAAATTTCAAGGTTTTATGACGGTCCAGTAAAAAGTTACAAGCATTTGATGTTGCAAACTTTGATAGGTATAGGACGCACCGTATAGAAGTTAGGGCCATTTGAAGTTCTATCATTGTTTGATTTGGGACTCAAGGGTAGCATAGCTATGAGCGATAGCTTTAATTTACAAGAGGCTCGAGTACTTTATTGTCACAAAATTTGGAGGTTTTATGACGCTCCAGTAAAAAGTAACAAGCATTTGATTGTTGCAAACTTTGATAGGTGTAGGACGAACCGTATAGAAGATAGGTCCATTTGAAGTTTTATCAGTGTTTGTTTTGGTACTCAAGAACTTTACTGTCACAAAATTTCAAGGTTTAATGACGCTCCAGTAAAAAGTTACAAGCATTTGATTGTTGCAAACTTGGATAGGTGTAGGACGCACCATATAGAAGTTAGGGCCATTTGAAGTTTTATCAGTGTTTGTTTTGGTACTCAAGTATTTTATTGTCACAAAATTTCAAGGTTTTATGACGCTCCAGTAAAAAGTTACAAGCATTTGATTGTTGCAAACTTTGATAGGTGTAGGACGACGCTCCAGTAAAAAGTTACAAGCATTTGATTGTTGCAAACTTTGATAGGTATAGGACGCACCGTATAGAAGTTAGGGCCATTTGAAGTATTATCAATGTTTTATTTGGGACTCAAGGGTAGCATAGCTATGAGCGATAGCTTAAAGTGACAAGAGGCACGAGTACTTTATTGTCAAAAAATTTCAAGGTGTTATGACGCTCCAGTAAAAAGTTACAAGCATTTGATTGTTGAAAACTTTGATAGGTGTAGGACGCACCGTATAGAAGTGAGGGCCATTTGAAGTTTTATCAGTGTTTGATTTGGGACTCAAGGGTAGCATAGCTATGAGCGATAGCTTAAATTGACAAGAGGCTCGAGTACTTTATTGTCACAAAATTTGGAAGTTTTATGACGCTCCAGTAAAAAGTTACAAGCATTTGATTGTTGCAAACTTTGATAGGTGTAGGACGAAGCGTATAGATCTTAGGGCGATTTGAAGTTTTATCAGTGTTTGTTTTGGTACTCAAGAACTTTATTGTCACAAATTTCAAGGTTTTATGACGCTCCAGTAAACAGTTACAAGCATTTGATTGTTGCAAACTTTGATAGGTGTAGGACGAACCGTATAGAAGTTAGGGTCATTTGAAGTTATATCAGTGTTGGTTTTGGTACTGAAGAACTTTATTGTCACACAATTTCAAGGTTTTATGACGCTCCAGTAAAAAGTTAGAAGCATTTGATTGTTGCAAACTTTGATAGGTGTAGGACGAACAGTATAGAAGTTAGGGCCATTTGAAGTTTTATCAGTGTTTGATTTGGGACTCAAGGGTAGCATAGCTATGAGCGATAGCTTAAATTGACAAGAGGCTCGAGTACTTTATTGTCACAAAATTTGGAGGTTTTATGACGCTCCAGTAAAAAGTTACAAGCATTTGATTGTTGCAAACTTTGATAGGTGTAGGACGAACCGTATAGAAGTTAGGGCCATTTGAAGTTTTGTCAGTGTTTGTTTTGGTACTCAAGAACTTAATTGTCACAAAATGTCAAGGTTTTATGACGCTCCAGTAAAAAGTTACAAGGATTTGATTGTTGCAAACTTTGATAGGTGTAGGACGAACCGTATAGAAGTTACGGCCATTTGAAGTTTTATCAGCGTTTGTTTTGGTACTCAAGTAATTTATTGTCACAAAATTTGAAGTTTCTATGACGCTCCAGTAAAAAGTTACAAGCATTTTATTGTTGCAAACTTTGATAGGTGAAGGACGAACCGTATAGAAGTGAGGGCCATTTGAAGTTTTATCAGTGTTTGATTTGGTACTCAAGTACTTTATTGTCACAAAATTTCAAGTTTTTATGACGCTCCAGTAAAAAGTTACAAGCATTTGATTGTTGCAAACTTTGATAGGTATAAGTCGAACCGTATAGAAGATAGGTCCATTTGAAGTTTTATCAGTGTTTGTTTTGGTACTCAAGAACTTTACTGTCACAAAATTTCAAGGTTTTATGACGGTCCAGTAAAAAGTTACAAGCATTTGATGTTGCAAACTTTGATAGGTATAGGACGCACCGTATAGAAGTTAGGGCCATTTGAAGTTCTATCATTGTTTGATTTGGGACTCAAGGGTAGCATAGCTATGAGCGATAGCTTTAATTTACAAGAGGCTCGAGTACTTTTTTGTCACAAAATTTGGAGGTTTTATGACGCTCCAGTAAAAAGTAACAAGCATTTGATTGTTGCAAACTTTGATAGGTGTAGGACGACGCTCCAGTAAAAAGTTACAAGCATTTGATTGTTGCAAACTTTGATAGGTATAGGACGCACCGTATAGAAGTTAGGGCCATTTGAAGTATTATCAATGTTTTATTTGGGACTCAAGGGTAGCATAGCTATGAGCGATAGCTTTAATTTACAAGAGGCTCGAGTACTTTTTTGTCACAAAATTTGGAGGTTTTATGACGCTCCAGTAAAAAGTAACAAGCATTTGATTGTTGCAAACTTTGATAGGTGTAGGACGACGCTCCAGTAAAAAGTTACAAGCATTTGATTGTTGCAAACTTTGATAGGTATAGGACGCACCGTATAGAAGTTAGGGCCATTTGAAGTATTATCAATGTTTTATTTGGGACTCAAGGGTAGCATAGCTATGAGCGATAGCTTAAAGTGACAAGAGGCACGAGTACTTTATTGTCAAAAAATTTCAAGGTGTTATGACGCTCCAGTAAAAAGTTACAAGCATTTGATTGTTGAAAACTTTGATAGGTGTAGGACGCACCGTATAGAAGTGAGGGCCATTTGAAGTTTTATCAGTGTTTGATTTGGGACTCAAGGGTAGCATAGCTATGAGCGATAGCTTAAATTGACAAGAGGCTCGAGTACTTTATTGTCACAAAATTTGGAAGTTTTATGACGCTCCAGTAAAAAGTTACAAGCATTTGATTGTTGCAAACTTTGATAGGTGTAGGACGAAGCGTATAGATCTTAGGGCGATTTGAAGTTTTATCAGTGTTTGTTTTGGTACTCAAGAACTTTATTGTCACAAATTTCAAGGTTTTATGACGCTCCAGTAAACAGTTACAAGCATTTGATTGTTGCAAACTTTGATAGGTGTAGGACGAACCGTATAGAAGTTAGGGTCATTTGAAGTTTTATCAGTGTTGGTTTTGGTACTGAAGAACTTTATTGTCACACAATTTCAAGGTTTTATGACGCTCCAGTAAAAAGTTAGAAGCATTTGATTGTTGCAAACTTTGATAGGTGTAGGACGAACAGTATAGAAGTTAGGGCCATTTGAAGTTTTATCAGTGTTTGATTTGGGACTCAAGGGTAGCATAGCTATGAGCGATAGCTTAAATTGACAAGAGGCTCGAGTACTTTATTGTCACAAAATTTGGAGGTTTTATGACGCTCCAGTAAAAAGTTACAAGCATTTGATTGTTGCAAACTTTGATAGGTGTAGGACGAACCGTATAGAAGTTAGGGCCATTTGAAGTTTTCTCAGTGTTTGTTTTGGTACTCAAGAACTTAATTGTCAGAAAATGTCAAGGTTTTATGACGCTCCAGTAAAAAGTTACAAGGATTTGATTGTTGCAAACTTTGATAGGTGTAGGACGAACCGTATAGAAGTTACGGCCATTTGAAATTTTATCAGCGTTTGTTTTGGTACTCAAGTAATTTATTGTCACAAAATTTGAAGTTTCTATGACGCTCCAGTAAAAAGTTACAAGCATTTTATTGTTGCAAACTTTGATAGGTGAAGGACGAACCGTATAGAAGTGAGGGCCATTTGAAGTTTTATCAGTGTTTGATTTGGTACTCAAGTACTTTATTGTCACAAAATTTCAAGTTTTTATGACGCTCCAGTAAAAAGTTACAAGCATTTGATTGTTGCAAACTTTGATAGGTATAAGTCGAACCGTATAGAAGATAGGTCCATTTGAAGTTTTATCAGTGTTTGTTTTGGTACTCAAGAACTTTACTGTCACAAAATTTCAAGGTTTTATGACGCTCCAGTAAAAAGTTACAAGCATTTGATGTTGCAAACTTTGATAGGTATAGGACGCACCGTATAGAAGTTAGGGCCATTTGAAGTTCTATCATTGTTTGATTTGGGACTCAAGGGTAGCATAGCTATGAGCGATAGCTTTAATTTACAAGAGGCTCGAGTACTTTTTTGTCACAAAATTTGGAGGTTTTATGACGCTCCAGTAAAAAGTAACAAGCATTTGATTGTTGCAAACTTTGATAGGTGTAGGACGAACCGTATAGAAGTTAGGGCAATGTGAAGTTTTATCAGCGTTTGTTTTGGTACTGAAGTACTTTATTGTCACAAAATTTGAAGGTTTTATGACGCTCCAGTAAATAGTTACAAGCATTTGATTGTTGCAAACTTTGCTAGGTATAGGACGCACCGTATAGAAGTTAGGGCCATTTGAAGTTTTATCAGTGTTTTATTTGGGACTCAAGGGTAGCATAGCTATGAGCGATAGCGTAAAGTGACAAGAGGCTCGAGTACTTTATTGTCACAAAATTTGGAGGTTTAATGACGCTCCAGTAAAAAGTAACAAGCATTTGATTGTTGCAAACTTGGATAGGTGTAGGACGCACCATATAGAAGTTAGGGCCATTTGAAGTCTAATCAGTGTTTGTTTTGGTACTCAAGTACTTTATTGACACAGAATTTCAAGGTTTTATGACGCTCCAGTAAAAAGTTACAAGCATTTCAATGTTGCAAACTTTGATAGGTATAGTTAAAAAGTTACAAGCATTTCAATGTTGCAAACTTTGATAGGTATAGGACGCACAGTATAGAAGATATGGCCATTTGAAGTTTTATCAGTGTTTTATTTGGGACTCAAGGGTAGCATAGCTATGAGCGATAGCTTAAATTGACAAGAGGCTCGAGTAGTTTATTGTCACAAAATTTGGAGGTTTTATGACGCTCCAGTAAAAAGTTACAAGCATTTGATTGTTGCAAACTTTGATAGGTATATAACGCACAGTATAGAAGTTATGGCCATTTGAAGTTTTATCAGTGTTTTATTTGGGACTCAAGGGTAGCATAGCTATGAGCGATAGCTTAAATTAACAAGAGGCTCGAGTACTTTATTGTCACAAAATTTCAAGGTTTTATGAAGCTCCAGTAAAAAGTTACAGCATTTGATTGTTGCAAACTTTGATAGGTGTAGGACGAACCGTATAGAAGTTAGGGCAATTTGAAGTTTTATCAGTGTTTGTTTTGGTACTCAAGTACTTTATTTTCACAAAATTTCAAGGTTTTAAGACGCTCCAGTAAAAAGTTACAAGCATTTGATTGTTGCAAACTTTGATAGGTGTAGGACGAACCGTATAGAAGTTAGGGCCATTTGAAGTTTTATCAGTGTTTGATTTGGGACTCAAGGGTAGCATAGCTATGAGCGATAGCTTAAATTGACAAGAGGCTCGAGTACTTTATTGTCACAAAACTTCAAAGTTTTATTAAGCTCCAGTAAAAAGCTACCAGCATTTGATTGTTGCAAACTTTGTTAGGTATAGGACGCACCGTATAGAAGTTATGGCCATTTGAAGTTTTATCAGTGTTTTAGATGGGACTCAAGGGTAGCATAGCTATGAGCGATAGCGTAAGGTGACAAGAGGCACGAGTACTTTATTGTCAAAAAATTTCAAGGTGTTATGACGCTCCAGTAAAAAGTTACAAGCATTTGATTGTTGAAAACTTTGATAGGTGTAGGACGCACCGTATAGAAGTGAGGGCCATTTGAAGTTTTATCAGTGTTTGATTTGGGACTCAAGGGTAGCATAGCTATGAGCGATAGCTTAAATTGACAAGAGGCTCGAGTACTTTATTGTCACAAAATTTGGAAGTTTTATGACGCTCCAGTAAAAAGTTACAAGCATTTGATTGTTGCAAACTTTGATAGGTGTAGGACGAAGCGTATAGATCTTAGGGCGATTTGAAGTTTTATCAGTGTTTGTTTTGGTACTCAAGAACTTTATTGTCACAAATTTCAAGGTTTTATGACGCTCCAGTAAAAAGTTACAAGCATTTGATTGTTGCAAACTTTGATAGGTGTAGGACGAACCGTATAGAAGTTAGGGTCATTTGAAGTTATATCAGTGTTGGTTTTGGTACTGAAGAACTTTATTGTCACACAATTTCAAGGTTTTATGACGCTCCAGTAAAAAGTTAGAAGCATTTGATTGTTGCAAACTTTGATAGGTGTAGGACGAACAGTATAGAAGTTAGGGCCATTTGAAGTTTTATCAGTGTTTGATTTGGGACTCAAGGGTAGCATAGCTATGAGCGATAGGGTAAATTGACAAGAGGCTCGAGTACTTTATTGTCACAAAATTTGGAGGTTTTATGACGCTCCAGTAAAAAGTTACAAGCATTTGATTGTTGCAAACTTTGATAGGTGTAGGACGCACCGTATAAAAGTTAGGGCCAATTGAAGTTTTATCAGTGTTTGTTTTGGCACTCAAGAACTTTATTGTCACAAAATTTGGAGGTTTTATGACGCTCCAGTAAAAAGTTACAAGCATTTGATTGTTGCAAACTTTGATAGGTGTAGGACGAACAGTATAGAAGTTAGGGCCATTTGAAGTTTTATCAGTGTTTGTTTTGGTACTCAAGAACTTTATTGTCACAAAATTTCAAGGTTTTATGACGCTCCAGCAAAAAGTTACAAGCATTTTATTGTTGCAAACTTTGATAGGTGTAGGACGAACCGTATAGAAGTTAGGGCCATTTGAAGTTTTATCAGTGTTTGATTTGGGACTCAAGGGTAGCATAGCTATGAGCGATAGCTTAAATTGACAAGAAGCTCGCGTACTTTATTGTCACAAAATTTGAAGGTTTTATGACGCTCCAGTAAAAAGTTACAAGCATTTGATTGTTGCAAACTTTGATAGGTGTAGGACGAACCGTATAGAAGTTAGGGCCATTTGAAGTTTTGTCAGTGTTGGTTTTGGTACTCAAGAACTTTATTGTCACAAAATTTTAAGGTTTTATGACGCTCCAGTAAAAAGTTACATGCATTTGATTGTTGCAAACTTTGATAGGTGTAGGACGAACCGTATAGAAGTTAGGGCCATTTGAAGTTTAATCAGTGTTTGATTTGGGACTCAAGGGTAGCATAGCTATGAGCGATAGCTTAAATTGACAAGAGGCTCGAGTACTTTATTGTCACAAAATTTGGAGGTTTTATGACGCTCCAGTAAAAAGTTACAAGCATTTGATTGTTGCAAACTTTGATAGGTGTAGGACGAACCGTATAGAAGTTAGGGCCATTTGAAGTTTTATCAGTGTTTGTTTTGGTACTCAAGAACTTTATTGTCACAAAATTTCAAGGTTTTATGGCGCTCCAGTAAAAAGTTACAAGCATTTGATTGTTGCAAACTTTGATAGGTGTAGGACGCACCATATAGAAGTTAGGGCCATTTGAAGTTTTATCAGTGTTAGATTTGGGACTCAAGGGTAGCATAGCTATGAGCGATAGGTTAAATTGACAAGAGGCTCGAGTACTTTATTGTCACAAAATTTGGAGGTTTAATGACGCTCCAGTAAAAAGTTACAAGCATTTGATTGTTGCAAACTTGGATAGGTGTAGGACGCACCATATAGAAGTTAGGGCCATTTGAAGTTTTATCAGTGTTTGTTTTGGTACTCAAGTACTTTATTGTCACAAAATTTCAAGGTTTTATGACGCTCCAGTAAAAAGTTACAAGCATTTGATTGTTGCAAACTTTGATAGGTGTAGGACGACGCTCCAGTAAAAAGTTACAAGCATTTGATTGTTGCAAACTTTGATAGGTATAGGACGCACCGTATAGAAGTTAGGGCCATTTGAAGTATTATCAATGTTTTATTTGGGACTCAAGGGTAGCATAGCTATGAGCGATAGCTTAAAGTGACAAGAGGCACGAGTACTTTATTGTCAAAAAATTTCAAGGTGTTATGACGCTCCAGTAAAAAGTTACAAGCATTTGATTGTTGCAAACTTTGATAGGTGTAGGACGAACCGTATAGAAGTTAGGGCCATTTGAAGTTTTATCAGTGTGTGATTTGGTACTCAAGTACTTTATTGTCACAAAATTTCAAGTTTTTATGACGCTCCAGTAAAAAGTTACAAGCATTTGATTGTTGCAACCTTTGATAGGTGTAGGACGAACCGTATAGAAGTTAGGGCCATTTGAAGTTTTATCAGTGTTTGTTTTGGTACTCAAGTACTTTATTGCCACAAAATTTCAATGTTTTATGACTCTCCAGTAAAAAGTTCCAAGCATTTGATTGTTGCAAACTTTGATAGGTGTAGGACGAACCGTATAGAAGTTAGGGCCATTTGAAGTTCTATCACTGTTTGATTTGGGACTCAAGGGTGGCATAGCTATGAGCGATAGCTTTAATTGACAAGAGGCTCGAGTTCTTTATTGTCACAAAATTTGGAGGTTTTATGACGCTGCAGTAAAAAGTAACAAGCATTTGATTTTTGCAAACTTTGATAGGTGTAGGACGAACCGTATAGAAGTTAGGGCCATTTGAAGTTTTCTCAGTGTCTGTTTTGGTACTCAAAATCTTTATTGTCACAAAATGTCAAGGTTTTATGACGCTCCAGTAAAAAGTTACAAGGATTTGATTGTTGCAAACTTTGATAGGTGTAGGACGAACCGTATAGAAGTTACGGCCATTTGAAATTTTATCAGCGTTTGTTTTGGTACTCAAGTACTTTATTGTCACAAAATTTGAAGTTTCTATGACGCTCCAGTAAAAAGTTACAAGCATTTTATTGTTGCAAACTTTGATAGGTGAAGGACGAACCGTATAGAAGTGAGGGCCATTTGAAGTTTTATCAGTGTTTGATTTGGTACTCAAGTACTTTATTGTCACAAAATTTCAAGTTTTTATGACGCTCCAGTAAAAAGTTACAAGCATTTGATTGTTGCAAACTTTGATAGGTATAGGTCGAACCGTATAGAAGATAGGTCCATTTGAAGTTTTATCAGTGTTTGTTTTGGTACTCAAGAACTTTACTGTCACAAAATTCTAAGGTTTTATGACGCTCCAGTAAAAAGTTACAAGCATTTGATGTTGCAAACTTTGATAGGTATAGGACGCACCGTATAGAAGTTAGGGCCATTTGAAGTTCTATCATTGTTTGATTTGGGACTCAAGGGTAGCATAGCTATGAGCGATAGCTTTAATTTACAAGAGGCTCGAGTACTTTATTGTCACAAAATTTGGAGGTTTTATGACGCTCGAGTAAAAAGTAACAAGCATTTGATTGTTGCAAACTTTGATAGGTGTAGGACGAACCGTATAGAAGTTAGGGCAATGTGAAGTTTTATCAGCGTTTGTTTTGGTACTCAAGTACTTTATTGTCAAAAAATTTGAAGGTTTTATGACGCTCCAGTAAAAAGTTACAAGCATTTGATTGTTGCAAACTTTGCTAGGTATAGGACGCACCGTATAGAAGTTAGGGCCATTTGAAGTTTTATCAGTGTTTTATTTGGGACTCAAGGGTAGCATAGCTATGAGCGATAGCGTAAAGTGACAAGAGGCTCGAGTACTTTATTGTCACAAAATTTGGAGGTTTAATGACGCTCCAGTAAAAAGTAACAAACATTTGATTGTTGCAAACTTGGATAGGTGTAGGACGCACCATATAGAAGTTAGGGCCATTTGAAGTCTAATCAGTGTTTGTTTTGGTACTCAAGTACTTTATTGACACAGAATTTCAAGGTTTTATGACGCTCCAGTAAAAAGTTACAAGCATTTCAATGTTGCAAGCTTTGATAGGTATAGTTAAAAAGTTACAAGCATTTCAATGTTGCAAACTTTGATAGGTATAGGACGCACAGTATAGAAGATATGGCCATTTGAAGTTTTATCAGTGTTTTATTTGGGACTCAAGGGTAGCATAGCTATGAGCGATATCGTAAAGTGACAAGAGGCTCGAGTACTTTGTCACAAAATTTGGAGGTTTAATGACGCTCCAGTAAAAAGTAACAAGCATTTGATTGTTGCAAACTTGGATAGGTGAAGGACGCACCATATAGAAATTAGGGCCATTTGAAGTTTAATCAGTGTTTGTTTTGGTACTCAAGTACTTTATTGTCACAGAATTTCAAGGTTTTATGACGCTCCAGTAAAAAGTTACACGCATTTCAATGTTGCAAACTTTGATAGGTATAGGACGCACAGTATAGAAGTTATGGCCATTTGAAGTTTTATCAGTGTTTTATTTGGGACTCAAGGGTAGCATAGCTATGAGCGATAGCTTAAATTGACAAGAGGCTCGAGTACTTTATTGTCACAAAATTTCAAGGTTTTATGAAGCTCCAGTAAAAAGTTACAGCATTTGATTGTTGCAAACTTTGATAGGTGTAGGACGAACCGTATAGAAGTTAGGGCCATTTGAAGTTTTCTCAGTGTTTGTTTTGGTACTCAAAAACTTTATTGTCACAGAATGTCAAGGTTTTATGACGCTCCAGTAAAAAGTTACAAGGATTTGATTGTTGCAAACTTTGATAGGTGTAGGACGAACCGTATAGAAGTTACGGCCATTTGAAGTTTTATCAGCGTTTGTTTTGGTACTCAAATACTTTATTGTCACAAAATTTGAAGGTTCTATGACGCTCCAGTAAAAAGTTACAAGCATTTGATTGTTGCAAACTTTGATAGGTGAAGGACGAACCGTATAGAAGTTAGGGCCATTTGAAGTTTTATCAGTGTTTTATTTGGGACTCAAGGGTAGCATAGCTATGAGCGATAGCGTAAAGTGACAAGAGGCTCGAGTACTTTATTGTCACAAAATTTGGAGGGTTAATGACGCTCCAGTAAAAAGTAACAAGCATTTGATTGTTGCAAACTTGGATAGGTGTAGGACGAACTGTATAGAAGTTAGGGCAATTTGAAGTTTTATCAGTGTTTGTTTTGGTACTCAAGTACTTTATTTTCACAAAATTTTAAGGTTTTAAGACGCTCCAGTAAAAAGTTACAACCATTTGATTGTTGCAAACTTTGATAGGTGTAGGACGAACCGTATAAAAGTTAGGGCCATTTGAAGTTTTATCAGTGTTTGATTTGGGACTCAAGGGTTGCATAGCTATGAGCGATAGCTTAAATTGACAAGAGGCTCGAGTACTTTATTGTCACAAAACTTCAAAGTTTTATTAAGCTCCAGTAAAAAGTTACAATCATTTGATTGTTGCAAACTGTGATAGGTATAGGACGCACCGTATAGAAGTTATGCCCATTGGAAGTTTTATCAGTGTTTTAGATGGGACTCAAGGGTAGCATAGCTATGAGCGATAGCGTAAGGTGACAAGAGGCCCGAGTACTTTATTGTCAAAAAATTTCAAGGTGTTAGGACGCTCCAGTAAAAAGTTAGAAGCATTTGATTGTTGCAAATTTTAATAGGTGTAGGACGCACCGTATAGAAGTGAGGGCCATTTGAAGTTTTATCAGTGTGTGATTTGGTACTCAAGTACTTTATTGTCACAAAATTTCAAGTTTTTATGACGCTCCAGTAAAAAGTTACAAACATTTGATTGTTGCAACCTTTGATAGGTGTAGGACGAACCGTATAGAAGTTAGGGCCATTTGAAGTTTTATCAGTGTTTGTTTTGGTACTCAAGTACTTTATTGCCACAAAATTTCAATGTTTTATGACTCTCCAGTAAAAAGTTACAAGCATTTGATCGTTGCAAACTTTGATAGGTGTAGGACGAACCGTATAGAAGTTAGGGCCATTTGAAGTTCTATCACTGTTTGATTTGGGACTCAAGGGTGGCATAGCTATGAGCGATAGCTTTAATTGACAAGAGGCTCGAGTACTTTATTGTCACAAAATTTGGAGGTTTTATGACGCTGCAGTAAAAAGTAACAAGCATTTGATTGTTGCAAACTTTGATAGGTGTAGGACGAACCGTATAGAAGTTAGGGCCATTTGAAGTTTTCTCAGTGTTTGTTTTGGTACTCAAAAACTTTATTGTCACAAAATGTCAAGGTTTTATGACGCTCCAGTAAAAAGTTACAAGGATTTGATTGTTGCAAACTTTGATAGGTGTAGGACGAACCGTATAGAAGTTACGGCCATTTGAAGTTTTATCAGAGTTTGTTTTGGTACTCAAGTAATTTATTGTCACAAAATTTGAAGTTTCTATGACGCTCCAGTAAAAAGTTACAAGCATTTTATTGTTGCAAACTTTGATAGGTGAAGGACGAACCGTATAGAAGTGAGGGCCATTTGAAGTTTTATCAGTGTTTGATTTGGTACTCAAGTACTTTATTGTCACAAAATTTCAAGTTTTTATGACGCTCCAGTAAAAAGTTACAAGCATTTGATTGTTGCAAACTTTGATAGGTATAGGTCGAACCGTATAGAAGATAGGTCCATTTGAAGTTTTATCAGTGTTTGTTTTGGTACTCAAGAACTTTACTGTCACAAAATTTCAAGGTTTTATGACGGTCCAGTAAAAAGTTACAAGCATTTGATGTTGCAAACTTTGATAGGTATAGGACGCACCGTATAGAAGTTAGGGCCATTTGAAGTTCTATCATTGTTTGATTTGGGACTCAAGGGTAGCATAGCTATGAGCGATAGCTTTAATTTACAAGAGGCTCGAGTACTTTATTGTCACAAAATTTGGAGGTTTTATGACGCTCCAGTAAAAAGTAACAAGCATTTGATTGTTGCAAACTTTGATAGGTGTAGGACGAACCGTATAGAAGTTAGGGCAATGTGAAGTTTTATCAGCGTTTGTTTTGGTACTGAAGTACTTTATTGTCACAAAATTTGAAGGTTTTATGACGCTCCAGTAAATAGTTACAAGCATTTGATTGTTGCAAACTTTGCTAGGTATAGGACGCACCGTATAGAAGTTAGGGCCATTTGAAGTTTTATCAGTGTTTTATTTGGGACTCAAGGGTAGCATAGCTATGAGCGATAGCGTAAAGTGACAAGAGGCTCGAGTACTTTATTGTCACAAAATTTGGAGGTTTAATGACGCTCCAGTAAAAAGTAACAAGCATTTGATTGTTGCAAACTTGGATAGGTGTAGGACGCACCATATAGAAGTTAGGGCCATTTGAAGTCTAATCAGTGTTTGTTTTGGTACTCAAGTACTTTATTGACACAGAATTTCAAGGTTTTATGACGCTCCAGTAAAAAGTTAGAAGCATTTGATTGTTGCAAACTTTGATAGGTGTAGGACGAACAGTATAGAAGTTAGGGCCATTTGAAGTTTTATCAGTGTTTGATTTGGGACTCAAGTACTTTATTTTCACAAAATTTCAAGGTTTTAAGACGCTCCAGTAAAAAGTTACAAGCATTTGATTGTTGCAAACTTTGATAGTTGTAGGACGAACCGTATAAAAGTTAGGGCCATTTGAAGATTTATCAGTGTTTGATTTGGGACTCAAGGGTAGCATAGCTATGAGCGATAGCTTAAATTGACAAGAGGCTCGAGTACTTTATTGTCACAAAACTTCAAAGTTTTATTAAGCTCCAGTAAAAAGCTACCAGCATTTGATTGTTGCAAACTTTGTTAGGTATAGGACGCACCGTATAGAAGTTAGGGCAATGTGAAGTTTTATCAGCGTTTGTTTTGGTACTGAAGTACTTTATTGTCACAAAATTTGAAGGTTTTATGACGCTGCAGTAAATAGTTACAAGCATTTGATTGTTGCAAACTTTGATAGGTGTAGGACGAACCGTATAGAAGTTAGGGCAATGTGAAGTTTTATCAGCGTTTGTTTTGGTACTGAAGTACTTTATTGTCACAAAATTTGAAGGTTTTATGACGCTCCAGTAAATAGTTACAAGCATTTGATTGTTGCAAACTTTGCTAGGTATAGGACGCACCGTATAGAAGTTAGGGCCATTTGAAGTTTTATCAGTGTTTTATTTGGGACTCAAGGGTAGCATAGCTATGAGCGATAGCGTAAAGTGACAAGAGGCTCGAGTAGTTTATTGTCACAAAATTTGGAGGTTTTATGACGCTCCAGTAAAAAGTTACAAGCATTTGATTGTTGCAAACTTTGATAGGTATATAACGCACAGTATAGAAGTTATGGCCATTTGAAGTTTTATCAGTGTTTTATTTGGGACTCAAGGGTAGCATAGCTATGAGCGATAGCTTAAATTGACAAGAGGCTCGAGTACTTTATTGTCACAAAATTTCAAGGTTTTATGAAGCTCCAGTAAAAAGTTACAGCATTTGATTGTTGCAAACTTTGATAGGTGTAGGACGAACCGTATAGAAGTTAGGGCAATTTGAAGTTTTATCAGTGTTTGTTTTGGTACTCAAGTACTTTATTTTCACAAAATTTCAAGGTTTTATGACGCTCCAGTAAAAAGTTACAAGCATTTGATTGTTGCAAACTTTGATAGGTGTAGGACGAACCGTATAGAAGTTAGGGCCATTTGAAGTTTTATCAGTGTTTGATTTGGGACTCAAGGGTAGCATAGCTATGAGCGATAGCTTAAATTGACAAGAGGCTCGAGTACTTTATTGTCACAAAACTTCAAAGTTTTATTAAGCTCCAGTAAAAAGTAACAAGCATTTGATTGTTGCAAACTTTGTTAGGTATAGGACGCACAGTATAGAAGTTATGGCCATTTGAAGTTTTATCAGTGTTTTAGATGGGACTCAAGGGTAGCATAGCTATGAGCGATAGCGTAAGGTGACAAGAGGCACGAGTACTTTATTGTCAAAAAATTTCAAGGTGTTATGACGCTCCAGTAAAAAGTTACAAGCATATGATTGTTGAAAACTTTGATAGGTGTAGGACGCACCGTATAGAAGTGAGGGCCATTTTAAGTTTTATCAGTGTTTGATTTGGGACTCAAGGGTAGCATAGCTATGAGCGATAGCTTAAATTGACAAGAGGCTCGAGTACTTTATTGTCACAAAATTTGGAAGTTTTATGACGCTCCAGTAAAAAGTTACAAGCATTTGATTGTTGCAAACTTTGATAGGTGTAGGACGAAGCGTATAGATCTTAGGGCGATTTGAAGTTTTATCAGTGTTTGTTTTGGTACTCAAGAACTTTATTGTCACAAATTTCAAGGTTTTATGACGCTCCAGTAAACAGTTACAAGCATTTGATTGTTGCAAACTTTGATAGGTGTAGGACGAACCGTATAGAAGTTAGGGCCATTTGAAGTTTTATCAGTGTTGGTTTTGGTACTGAAGAACTTTATTGTCACAAAATTTCAAGGTTTTATGACGCTCCAGTAAAAAGTTAGAAGCATTTGATTGTTGCAAACTTTGATAGGTGTAGGACGAACAGTATAGAAGTTAGGGCCATTTGAAGTTTTATCAGTGTTTGATTTGGGACTCAAGGGTAGCATAGCTATGAGCGATAGGTTAAATTGACAAGAGGCTCGAGTACTTTATTGTCACAAAATTTGGAGGTTTTATGACGCTCCAGTAAAAAGTTACAAGCATTTGATTGTTGCAAACTTTGATAGGTGTAGGACGCACCGTATAAAAGTTAGGGCCAATTGAAGTTTTATCAGTGTTTGTTTTGGTACTCCAGAACTTTATTGTCACAAAATTTGGAGGTTTTATGACGCTCCAGTAAAAAGTTACAAGCATTTGATTGTTGCAAACTTTGATAGGTGTAGGACGAACAGTATAGAAGTTAGGGCCATTTGAAGTTTTATCAGTGTTTGTTTTGGTACTCAAGAACTTGATTGTCACAAAATTTCAAGGTTTTATGACGCTCCAGCAAAAAGTTACAAGCATTTTATTGTTGCAAACTTTGATAGGTGTAGGACGAACCGTATAGAAGTTAGGGCCATTTGAAGTTTTATCAGTGTTTGATTTGGGACTCAAGGGTAGCATAGCTATGAGCGATAGCTTAAATTGACAAGAAGCTCGCGTACTTTATTGTCACAAAATTTGAAGGTTTTATGACGCTCCAGTAAAAAGTTACAAGCATTTGATTGTTGCAAACTTTGATAGGTGTAGGACGAACCGTATAGAAGTTAGGGCCATTTGAAGTTTTGTCAGTGTTGGTTTTGGTACTCAAGAACTTTATTGTCACAAAATTTCAAGGTTTTATGACGCTCCAGTAAAAAGTTACAAGCATTTGATTGTTGCAAACTTTGATAGGTGTAGGACGAACCGTATAGAAGTTAGGGCCATTTGAAGTTTAATCAGTGTTTGATTTGGGACTCAAGGGTAGCATAGCTATGAGCGATAGCTTAAATTGACAAGAGGCTCGAGTACTTTATTGTCACAAAATTTGGAGGTTTTATGACGCTCCAGTAAAAAGTTACAAGCATTTGATTGTTGCAAACTTTGATAGGTGTAGGACGAACCGTATAGAAGTTAGGGCCATTTGAAGTTTTATCAGTGTTTGTTTTGGTACTCAAGAACTTTATTGTCACAAAATTTCAAGGTTTTATGGCGCTCCAGTAAAAAGTTACAAGCATTTGATTGTTGCAAACTTTGATAGGTGTAGGACGCACCATATAGAAGTTAGGGCCATTTGAAGTTTTATCAGTGTTAGATTTGGGACTCAAGGGTAGCATAGCTATGAGCGATAGCTTAAATTGACAAGAGGCTCGAGTACTTTATTGTCACAAAATTTGGAGGTTTAATGACGCTCCAGTAAAAAGTTACAAGCATTTGATTGTTGCAAACTTGGATAGGTGTAGGACGCACCATATAGAAGTTAGGGCCATTTGAAGTTTTATCAGTGTTTGTTTTGGTACTCAAGTACTTTATTGTCACAAAATTTCAAGGTTTTATGACGCTCCAGTAAAAAGTTACAAGCATTTGATTGTTGCAAACTTTGATAGGTGTAGGACGACGCTCCAGTAAAAAGTTACAAGCATTTGATTGTTGCAAACTTTGATAGGTATAGGACGCACCGTATAGAAGTTAGGGCCATTTGAAGTTTTATCAATGTTTTATTTGGGACTCAAGGGTAGCATAGCTATGAGCGATAGCTTAAAGTGACAAGAGGCACGAGTACTTTATTGTCAAAAAATTTCAAGGTGTTATGACGCTCCAGTAAAAAGTTACAAGCATTTGATTGTTGCAAACTTTGATAGGTGTAGGACGAACCGTATAGAAGTTAGGGCCATTTGAAGTTTTATCAGTGTTTGTTTTGGTACTCAAGTACTTTATTTTCACAAAATTTCAAGGTTTTATGACGCTCCAGTAAAAAGTTACAAGCATTTGATTGTTGCAAACTTTGATAGGTGTAGGACGAACCGTATAGAAGTTAGGGCCATTTGAAGTTTTATCAGTGTTGGTTTTGGTACTCAAGAAGTTTATTGTCACAAAATTTTAAGGTTTTATGACGCTCCAGTAAAAAGTTACAAGCATTTCAATGTTGCAAACTTTGATAGGTATAGGACGCACAGTATGGAAGTTATGGCCATTTGAAGTTTTATCAGTGTTTGATTTGGGACTCAAGGGTAGCATAGCTATGAGCGATAGCTTAAATTGACAAGAGGCTTTAGTACTTTATTGTCACAAAATTTTGAGGTTTTATGACGCTCCAGTAAAAAGTTACAAGCATTTGATTGTTGCAAACTTTGATAGGTGTAGGACGAACCGTATAGAAGTTAGGGCCATTTGAAGTTTTATCATTGTTTGTTTTGCTACTCAAGAACCTTATTGTCACAAAATTTCAAGGTTTTATGACGCTCCAGTAAAAAGTTACAAGTATTTGATTGTTACAAACTTTGATAGGTGTAGGACGAACCGTATAGAAGTTAGGGACATTTGAAGTTTTATCAGTGTTTGTTTTGGTACTCAAGTTCTTTATTGTCACAAAATTTGAAGGTTTTATGGCACTCCAGTAAAAAGTTACAAGCATTTGATTGTTGCAAACTTTGATAGGTGTAGGACGAACCGTAGAGAAGTTAGGGCCATTTGAAGTTTTATCAGTGTTTGATTTGAGACTCAAGGGTAGCATAGCTATGACCGATAGCTTAAATTGACAAGAGTCTCGAGTACTTTATTGTCACAAAATTTGTAGGTTTAATGACGCTCCAGTAAAAAGTTACAAGCATTTGATTGTTGCAAACTTGGATAGGTGTAGGACGCACCATATAGAAGTTAGGGCCATTTGAAGTTTTATCAGTGTTTGTTTTGTAACTCAAGTACTTTATTGTCACAAAATTTCAAGGTTTTATGACGCTCCAGTAAAAAGTTACAAGCATTTGATTGTTGCAAACTTTGATAGGTGTAGGACCAACCGTATAGAAGTTACGGCCATTTGAAGTTTTATCAGTGTTTGATTTGGGACTCAAGGGTAGCATAGCTATGAGCGATAGCTTAAATTGACAAGAGGCGCGAGTACTTTATTGTCACAAAATTTTGAGGTTTTATGACGCTCCAGTAAAAAGTTACAAGCATTTGATTGTTGCAAACTTTGATAGGTATAGGACGCACCGTATACAAGTTAGGGCCATTTGAAGTTTTATCAGTGTTTTATTTGGGACTCAAGGGTAGCAAAGCTATGAGCGATAGCGTAAAGTGACAAGAGGCACGAGTTCTTTATTGTCCAAAAATTTCAAGGTGTTATGACGCTCCAGTAAAAAGTTACAAGCATTTGATTGTTGCAAACTTTGATAGGTGTAGGACGCACTATATAGAAGTTAGGGCCATTTGAAGTTTTATCAATGTTTGTTTTGGTACTCAAGTACTTTATTGTCACAAAATTTCAAGGTTTTATGACGCTCCAGTAAAAAGTTACCAGCATTTCAATGTTGCAATCTTTGACAGGTATAGGACGCACAGTATAGAAGTTATGGCCATTTGAAGTTTTATCAGTGTTTTATTTGGAACTCAAGGGTAGCATAGCTATGAGCGATAGCTTAAATTGACAAGAGGCTCGAGTACTTTATTGTCACAAGATTTCAAGGTTTTATGAAGCTCCAGTAAAAAGTTACAAGCATTTGATTGTTGCAAACTTTGATAGGTGTAGGACGAACCGTATAGAAGTGAGGGCCATTTGAAGTTTTATCAGTGTTTGTTTTGGTACTCAAGTGCTTTATTTTCACAAAATTTCAAGGTTTTATGACGCTCCAGTAAAAAGTTACAAGCATTTGAATGTTGCAAACTTTGATAGGTGTAGGACGAACCGTATAGAAGTTAGGGCTATTTGAAGTTTGATCAGTGTTTGATTTGGGACTCAAGGGTAGCATAGCTATGAGCGATAGCTTAAATTGACAAGAGGCTCGAGTACTTTATTGTCACAAAACTTCAAAGTTTTATTAAGCTCCAGAGAAAAGTTACATGCATTTGATTGTTGCAAACTTTGATAGGTATAGGATGCACCGTATAGAAGTTAGGGCCATTTGAAGTTTTATCAGTGTTTGTTTTGGTACTCTAGTACTTTATTGTCACAAAATTTCAAGGTGTTATGACGCTCCAGTAAAAAATTACAAGCATTTGATTGTTGCAAACTTTGATAGGTGTAGGATGCACCGTATAGAAGTTAGGGCCATTTGAAGTTTTATCAGTGTTTGTTTTGGTACTCTAGTACTTTATTGTCACAAAATTTCAAGGTGTTATGACGCTCCAGTAAAAAATTACAAGCATTTGATTGTTGCAAACTTTGATAGGTGTAGGACGAACCGTATAGAAGTTAGGGACATTTGAAGTTTTATCAGTGTTTGTTTTGGTACTCAAGTTCTTTATTGTCACAAAATTTGAAGGTTTTATGGCACTCCAGTAAAAAGTTACAAGCATTTGATTGTTGCAAACTTTGATAGGTGTAGGACGAACCGTAGAGAAGTTAGGGACATTTGAAGTTTTATCAGTGTTTGTTTTGGTACTCAAGTTCTTTATTGTCACAAAATTTGAAGGTTTTATGGCACTCCAGTCAAAAGTTACAAGCATTTGATTGTTGCAAACTTTGATAGGTGTAGGACGAACCGTAGAGAAGTTAGGGCCATTTGAAGTTTTATCAGTGTTTGATTTGAGACTCAAGGGTAGCATAGCTATGAGCGATAGCTTAAATTGACAAGAGGCTCGAGTACTTTATTGTCACAAAATTTGTAGGTTTAATGACGCTCCAGTAAAAAGTTACAAGCATTTGATTGTTGCAAACTTGGATAGGTGTAGGACGCACCATATAGAAGTTAGGGCCATTTGAAGTTTTATCAGTGTTTGTTTTGTAACTCAAGTACTTTATTGTCACAAAATTTCAAGGTTTTATGACGCTCCAGTAAAAAGTTACAAGCATTTGATTGTTGCAAACTTTGATAGGTGTAGGACCAACCGTATAGAAGTTACGGCCATTTGAAGTTTTATCAGTGTTTGATTTGGGACTCAAGGGTGGCATAGCTATGAGCGATAGCTTAAATTGACAAGAGGCTCGAGTACTTTATTGTCACAAAATTTGTAGGTTTAATGACGCTCCAGTAAAAAGTTACAAGCATTTGATTGTTGCAAACTTGGATAGGTGTAGGACGCACCATATAGAAGTTAGGGCCATTTGAAGTTTTATCAGTGTTTGTTTTGTAACTCAAGTACTTTATTGTCACAAAATTTCAAGGTTTTATGACGCTCCAGTAAAAAGTTACAAGCATTTGATTGTTGCAAACTTTGATAGGTATAAGACGCACCGTATACAAGTTAGGGCCATTTGAAGTTTTATCAGTGTTTTATTTGGGACTCAAGGGTAGCAAAGCTATGAGCGATAGCGTAAAGTGACAAGAGGCACGAGTTCTTTATTGTCCAAAAATTTCAAGGTGTTATGACGCTCCAGTAAAAAGTTACAAGCATTTGATTGTTGCAAACTTTGATAGGTGTAGGACGCACTATATAGAAGTTAGGGCCATTTGAAGTTTTATCAATGTTTGTTTTGGTACTCAAGTACTTTATTGTCACAAAATTTCAAGGTTTTATGACGCTCCAGTAAAAAGTTACCAGCATTTCAATGTTGCAATCTTTGACAGGTATAGGACGCACAGTATAGAAGTTATGGCCATTTGAAGTTTTATCAGTGTTTTATTTGGGACTCAAGGGTAGCATAGCTATGAGCGATAGCTTAAATTGACAAGAGGCTCGAGTACTTTATTGTCACAAGATTTCAAGGTTTTATGAAGCTCCAGTAAAAAGTTACAAGCATTTGATTGTTGCAAACTTTGATAGGTGTAGGACGAACCGTATAGAAGTTAGGGCCATTTGAAGTTTTATCAGTGTTTGTTTTGGTACTCAAGTGCTTTATTTTCACAAAATTTCAAGGTTTTATGACGCTCCAGTAAAAAGTTACAAGCATTTGATTGTTGCAAACTTTGATAGGTGTAGGACGAACCGTATAGAAGTTAGGGCTATTTGAAGTTTTATCAGTGTTTGATTTGGGACTCAAGGGTAGCATAGCTATGAGCGATAGCTTAAATTGACAAGAGGCTCGAGTACTTTATTGTCACAAAACTTCAAAGTTTTATTAAGCTCCAGCAAAAAGTTACATGCATTTGATTGTTGCAAACTTTGATAGGTATAGGATGCACCGTATAGAAGTTAGGGCCATTTGAAGTTTTATCAGTGTTTGTTTTGGTACTCTAGTACTTTATTGTCACAAAATTTCAAGGTGTTATGACGCTCCAGTAAAAAATTACAAGCATTTGATTGTTGCAAACTTTGATAGGTGTAGGATGCACCGTATAGAAGTTAGGGCCATTTGAAGTTTTATCAGTGTTTGTTTTGGTACTCTAGTACTTTATTGTCACAAAATTTCAAGGTGTTATGATGCTCCAGTAAAAAATTACAAGCATTTGATTGTTGCAAACTTTGATAGGTGTAGGACGAACCGCATAGAAGTTAGGGCCATTTGAAGTTTTATCAGTGTTTGATTTGGGACTCAAGGGTAGCATAGCTATGAGCGATAGCTTAAATTTACAAGAGGCTCGAGTAGTTTATTGTCACAAAATTTGGAGGTTTTATGACGCTCCAGTAAAAAGTTACAAGCTTTTGATTGTTGCAAACTTTGATAGGTGTAGGACGAACCGTTTAGAAGTTAGGGCCATTTGAAGTTTTATCAGTGTTTGTTTTGGTACTTAAGAACTTTATTGTCACAAAATTTCAATTTTTTATGACGCTCCAGTAAAAAGTCACTACATTTGATTGTTGCAAACTTTGATAGGTGTAGGATGCACCATATAGAAGTTAGGGCCATTTGAAGTTTTATCAGTGTTTGTTTATGTAATCAAGTACTCTATTGTCACAAAATTTGAAGGTTTTATGACGCTCCGATAAAAAGTTACAAGCATTTGATTGTTGCAAACTTTGATAGGTGTCGGACGCACCGTATAGAAGTTAGGGCCATTTGAAGTTTTAGCAGTGTTTGTTTTGGCACTCAAGTACTTTATTGTCACAAAGTTTCAAGGTTTTATGAAGCTCCAGTAAAAAGTTACAAGCATTTGACTGTTGCAAACTTTGATAGGTGTAGGACGAACCGTATAGAAGTTAGGGCCATTTCAAGTTTTATCAGTGTTTGATTTGGGACTCAAGGGTAGCATAGCTATGAGCGATAGCTTAAATTGACAAGAGGCTCGAGCACTTTATTGTCACAAAATTTCAAGGTTTTATGACGCTCCAGTAAAAAGTTACAAGCATTTGATTGTTGCAAACTTTGATAGGTGTAGGACGAACCGTATAGAAGTTAGGGCCATTTGAAGTTTTATCAGTGTTTGTTATGGTACTCAAGTACTTTATTGTCACAAAATTTCAAGGTTTTATGACACTCCAGTAAAAAGTTACAAGCATTTGATTGTTGCAAACTTTGATAGGTGTAGGACGAACCGTATAGAAGTTAGGGCCATTGTAGGACGAACCGTATAGAAGTTCGTAGGCCTTGGGTGCAATACCGAAGGATCGTGATGATGACTTCAAGTGCAATACTGAAGTCTGATATCTCTTTGGGTACAGTACCGAAAGAGTGTTGTGGTTAATCAAGTATTAATTTTGAATTAACCTTGTGGTTGAAAGTGGCGACAAAGAAAACACTGTTGAATGGTTGACTTCAAAAGTATATCTCAATTTTTATTTATAAATTGATTGAATTTATATTATAATTTTGATTATGCTACAGAAATAAATATATTTGTGGTGTCTGCAATTATGTGCAAGGCACCAGCGTTTGTGCGTACGTAGGGCAAATTAATACTTTAGCCCGCACGTGTACGGAAATGCTGATGAGGCTTCACACGCTGTATATCCGTTCATCGGGTGTACTGTTTATTCTGCGTTCACGAGCGGGCATTGGTGATGGGAATTGCTGATTGGAGTTTTGCGTTGGAGCAGGTACAAACATCCTCCCGCCTGTTGAGCATATTCTCAACTTCGAATTAAATGCTGTTTGCGCGAACCCGTACTCGAAAATCTGGAGCTCGTCGCCTCTTTTGCTTCGAATATCGCTGGTAAGAGATCCAGATAAGACAGATCAATGTGATGAGCAAACTGATATATCCGATGCTGAACTGATGGACTTCTCGGCTCTTAAGCGGTAGATCCATTTGCTCATTGTTTTGCAATTGTTGCACATGTTCATATAGGACTTGAATATCGTCCGTCAGGTTGGACTGGTATTCTAATGAGTGTGTTGCAGCCATTATATAATCTGCGATCAACTCAGTTAGATTCACTTTCGATATGAGCGTGCTGGTGACCTTTGAAACATATGTCCGATGTGCCATTATGGTTGTATACTCATCTCTTATGGTGCATCCTTGTCTCAAGGTTAAGGTTCCTATTCCCTCCAGTAATTCTGTAAGGATGTCTGAACCGCAGATGACGCTGATTGTACGAGCTGGCTGTGCGATGTAGATCCATGAGTTTTTTTTAAGTAATGGAATCCATTGAGGTGAGTCGTGTGTGCGATGAACCTTGCAGCTTTTTGGGTTTGGAGTTTGACATAATATTTCCATCTCACATAGTCGATTGGTTGATGTAATGCGATGTGTTGGATGTAATTGCTTGCATACATGCATATTAGAATTGAATGCAGTGCATGTTGACAATTCTCCTGCTGATAACGAATAATATTTGTCTCGATGTAGATTAGTGACTATATACTCGATTGTCCCTGCCAACATGAAAATTCCAGTGCCTCCCAATATAGGTAGACGAGTCACATGTACCAATTCGAATGGTTCTTGATTAGTTAATGGTAACTTAAGACGCACAATCATCTCAGTTTTCGCGATGCGTGCTTCCACAGAGATGAGTTTAAGGATCTCAATGGTATTCTTGCTGGGAACTTGTAACGTTGGTGGTAGATGGTCTTTGATTGCTCTCAGTTGTTGTTGCAGCTGAGACGGATACAGCAGAAGAGGATTGAGCTGTCCATGTTGTGTGTCCGACAGTACATCTAAAAAGAGCTCTTGATTTCGTTGGTAGTCCTGCATAGCCATAAATACTCGACCGGACATCGCATTAAACATTTCGGCTATTGCATGGTGGGATTCTGACTTTGTGAAGTTGTCGTGCTGGCTATATAAATATTTTATTTGCTTGTGTAGTTGTTGAATTTGATCGTCAGATTTCTTTAAAATATTGCTAGTGGAGTCAATTACCGTTGTTTGGTTTCGAATTAGGTGCAGAAGATGTTCTTCGTTGCGGGATATGCCGTTTATCGTTGCAGACATTTCTTTAGCATAGTTGGAGTCCAAAATTCCAAACAACGCATTAGACAAGCTTCCAACAATTGTTAATGGAGCGTCTCGCCGTTGACGATGGATTTGTTCGTCGTATTGTAAGTACTCATCATCTTGTTGGATTAGCTGCCATTTAGTACGGAACTGGTCCACAGTTTTCTCACAATTAATTGTACCGCTTTGGACACGTGAACACGCTCGATGCATTGCAGTTATTCCTTGCATTATGTTGTTGCGCTCAAGCTAGTATTGGGACATATATATATATATTCCAATCTGTTGTTGTTAAGTAAGTCAGACCCATTTTTTCGAAATAGAGTCCTGTTTGACTTCCGAAAGGTACCTTAGTAATGGGGTCATCACCTGCTACTAGAGCAATTAGAAAGCATATGCATAGCAACAATACTGACGAGGGTGACACAGATCGTCTTCACTTAGCTGGTGTATGACTTATGCCGTCTTTGAGATTTGTGGCTTCTTCTACTGGAGCTGGATGCTTATCAGGTTGTTCTACTGGATTACTTTCGGTAGACATGGGTAATGGCGCGAGTAAATGGACGCCTCTTCTGGTGAGGCCTGTTGAAGTTCGAATTTCCGCTACTCGCACTAGGCCGTCAGCACCAGGAAATGTTTGAGTTACTCGACCAAGCCGCCATTTAATAACTGGCAAGTTATCCTCCTTCATTAATACCATTGTACCAGGCTGTAAATTATGACGCATGGTCTTCCATTTGTAGCGATGCTGGAGTTGGTTTAGATACTCCTTACTCCACCACCTCCAAAATTCCTGTTTCAACCTTGTGACTAAGTCCCATTGCTTCAGTAAATTTATGTTCAGATTCTCAGTGGGCTGGTCGACAACACTTGTCAATGGTGCACCTGTTAAGAAGTGACCTGGAGTTAATGCTGCGTAATCGTGTGGATCATCTGACATAGGAGTCAGCGCCCGCGAGTTAAGAATGGCTTCTATTTCAACCATAACTGTCTCTAACTCTTCGTATGTTAATCGGGCATTGGACAAACTTTTGTAAAATAGATTCTTTGCCGATTTAACCGCTGCTTCCCATAAGCCCTTGTGTGCGCAGAATTTCATCAGCTGTGATTTGGTATCTACGTTGTGGATGATGTCCGCAATCTGTCTCAATTGATTTCGTGCTCCTACGAAATTAGTCGCGTTGTCACAATGAAGATGCCGACAGTTCCCTCTTCGGCTCACAAACCTCTTCAAGGCTCCGATAAAGGCGTTGGTTGTAAGGTTGCTTACCACTTCAATGTGTACGGCCTTAGTTGCAAAGCAACAAAATATCGCCACATAACACTTTTGTGGTGTCTTTCCCCTTTGATTGTAATGAAATTTAAATGGCCCACAAAAATCGACTCCAGCGTGAATGAAAGGTTTATTTGGTTGAATCCGCGATGCAGGTACTTGTCCCATGAGTTGCTGCAATGGCTTCGGCATAGCTTTAGTGCAAGATACACAGTTTTTCGCGATTGATCTGGCTATTGTTTTCGCATTAACCGGCCAATAAGCTTCCCGTGTCGCTGCTACTAGACCTGCTGGGCCAACATGCTTGTTATCAATGTGGATGTGTGTCATCAATATTTTAGAGATATCACTCCGATATGGCAATAGGGCTTGATATTTTGCTTCATGTGGTAGGGCTGAATTTGCTTATCGTCCTCCTACCCGCATAATGTCGTCTTTATCCAGAAATAGTGTAAGATCACCCATTCCTCTTCCAACTGGTTTGTTGTGCTTGAGAAGTTTATATTCAGGATTGAATGCTTGTCTCTGCAGGTCCTTGATTATAGTCTGAGTAGCACCTTTAATTTCTTCTGCGTCGAGGTCGAGGGATGTTTGAACTGGCACATTACGACAATTTTTAATGAATCGAAGTGCATATGCGGTGACTCTTTGAAGATGTGTCCATGAATTTCGATGGTCAATCATTGAAGTAAACGACGGAATCTGTGACGTGGTAAGACATACCTGTCTCTTCTCTAATTCTGTGGTTGAATTGGCTGATGCCGCTGGCCACGATGACGGTGGTCCGTATAGAAACAGTGGTCCATAAAACCACATGCCTTGTTGTTTGAATTGACCCGGGTTGATGCCTCGTGAGATCATGTCTGCCGGGTTTTTGTCTGTAGGTACGTGACGCCATTGTTGCTTCACCGTTACTTCTTGTATAGCTGCCACTCGATTTGCCACAAAGGTGTGATAGGAAGACGAACTGGCAGAGATCCAGGCTAGCGTCACCTCAGAGTCAGACCACAGAAAGCATTCGCCTGTCCATTGTAATATATGTTTTACCCTGTCCAATAACTGGGCTGCTAACCGTGCAGCACAGAGCTCCAGCCGAGGGAGCGTTTGTTGTTTTGGTGGTGTAGTCTTTGATCTAGAACACAACAGCTGAATGCTCACAGATCCATCTGTTTTTATCGACCTTGCATAAATAACAGCGCCATAGGCCTGCTCGGATGCATCGGCAAAAGCGTGTAATTCTCTCTGATGCACATTGTCCTTTTTGGTTGGAAATACGTAGCGTGGAATTTGCAAGTTCTCAAGTTCCTGGATGTTTTCTCTAAACTGGCTCCAGAAGGTATGCAAGTCCATAGGGAGTGCTTCGTCCCAGCTTAATTTTACACGCCACAGCGATTTCATGAATATTTTTGCACATGAGACAACTGGTGACAAAAAACCTATTGGGTCGAAAATATGCGCGATGTCCGACAGTACTTGGCGTTTCGTTATTTTGGCTGTTGTGCTCCATTTGGTCCTTATTAGGAAGTAATCAGCCCCAGGTTGCCACGTTAAACCAAGCGTTGTGAAGGTAAAATTATCGTTGTCAAAATTCAATTGGATTGCTCGATCCTCTGCGTTGATGTTCGTTAACAGTGTTTTATTACTCGCACACCATTTCCTCAACTTAAAACCTGCTGACTTGGTGAGAGAGTTCAATTCCTCCTGTACGCGCAAGGCTTCTGCTAACGTGTCGGCTCCACTCATAACATCGTCCACATAAAAATCTCGTTGTAAGCATCTGGAGCCGTGCGGATATTGTGTGCTATGTTCCTTGGCTAATATGCGTAGACATTTTATCGCCAAATATGGTGCCGATGTGACTCCATAAGTCACTGTGTTTAATTGGTAACTTTTCAGAGGTTCGCTTGGCGTGTTCCTCCACAAGATTAGTTGATGCTTGCGGTGAGCTTCGTTCACGATAATTTGTCTGTACATTTTCTCGATATCTGCTGTAAAAACATATCTGCGTACTTGAAATCTAAAAAGAACCGCAAATAAGTCTTCTTGAAGTTTTGGACCTGGTAGTAGCACATTGTTCAATGATACATTTGTTGACGTCTTCATTGAAGCGTCGAACACGACACGCCACTTTGTGGTGGTGCTGTCTGGCTTCAGAACGCTGTGGTGAGGTAAGAAGTAGTGGGGTTGGTTTATGCTTCCGCTAACTTCTTCCATGTGACCTAGCCGCAGGTATTCCTCCATGAAGGCCGTATACTGCATTTTGATGACGGGGTTTCTTTGCAATTTACGTTCGATGGCGTAAAAGCGTTGTAATGCGATAGCTTTCGAGTCTCCAAGAGGGCTTGCGTTATCAACGAAAGGCAAGCGGACAACGAACTGTCCGTTCGCTGCTCGACACACCGTTTGGTTGAAAAATGCTTCGCAAGTTCTTTCTATCGCTGTTAGCAGCGGGCTGTTGGTGTCAAATTCTTCTAGCTGCCAGAAACGCTCGAGCTGTTGGGTTAATGATTCATCTTCATTCGTAACTCCAATACCGCAGAATGTAGTCTCAGCTGTTGATGGAACTGTGATGTGTCCACCAAGCACCCATCCGAACACGGTGTTTTGCAATATGGGGAGTCCGGTTCCCAATTTGATTTGGCCGACTACTAGCAATTCCAGATAACATTCGTTGCCTATAAGAATGTCAATTGGACCTGATTGATTAAACTCCGGATCAGCCAATTGAATATTTTTAGGAATAGGCCAGGCTGTTACGTCGAAACTCTGTGTTGGCAGTGGATGTGTAATTTTTGGCAGTATGACAACTTCAATTCGGGCTGAGTAACTAGTCAATCGTGACTCAAGTTTAATGTTGGCTCGGCGAGTAGCGCGTTGTTGAATTTCCCCAATTCCATCAAAGTACTGCGGATTGTATTGTGTTGGTAATCCGAGCTTCTTTGCCAGCCTGTCCGTAATGTAGTTTGTCTGCGAACCGCCGTCCAAAATTGCACGGCATTGAAATTCATTGCCACGGAAGTCATTGACTTTTAAGACGACAGTGCTCAACAGCACATGTTTTACGCCCGCACGATTGACCGGGGACACTAATGAAGTGGTGAGTGGTTTTTCTATGGCACTATGTAACTCCACGGTAGGCTCACTTACGAATGCTGTGAGTGTCTGAGATGACCCTTGACTGGACTGACCCAAGTTATTTGATGGGCGCTTAGCTAGCTGTTGATCAAAATGCACTAATGAGTTGTGCTTCTTGTTGCATTTGGTGCATCCTCTCATTGAACAAGTTTTCGATGTATGGCCATTTTTCATACAATTCGCACATAACTTGTGTTGTTTAATTATATCAAAACGCTGCTGCGGCGTTTTCGCCAAGAATTGTGCGCATGCTAAAAGTTGGTGATTGCCTTTGCATACGAGGCAGCCCGTTGCGGCCTTGGTTGCTGAGAATAGCGTTGAATGATACTTCGCGTTTGTCGATTTATTGTTGATAATTTTGTGTTATGGTTCTCGGTCTTCACATGATTGAAAACGTTTTTCTAAGAATTTCAATAGATGGGCAATGGGTTGGAACTCCTGAGGCTGATCTAGCGTCAGTTCATACTCGGATCTTGACGTTTTATCTAACTTCTGCAATAAAAGATACTCCAAAATTGTGTGGAAGCTATCTACGGGAACTCCTTGGCTTTTTAACGCGTAAATGCATTCCTTGGCTGCATCGTGTGTAGTTTTAAGCGTTGAGCCCATTTCACTGCTAGCATTCTTTATATTAAACAGCTTGCTATAGATAGTTTTAACCAATTTGCGTTTATTGTTAAACCTATCGCACAAGATTTGCCAGGCTGCGTCATAGTTTTCCTCGCATGCTGGCAAGTGACCGATGAGTGCTTTAGCTTCTCCGGTTACGTTGGCAGCCAAGTAAAAAATTTTTTGTGTGTTGCTTATTGGCTGAGTATGTATCATCTTAACATACAAATCGCGAAATGGTATCCACGTTGAATAGCTACCGTCAAAAACTGGCAAGGTAACTTTAGGCAAATGCACATTTAATGCCTGTGGTATGGTGTGGATTGGCGTGAAGTTGCTCGGTGTACTGACTGGAATATGTTTTAACTTCTGCAATAAAAGATACTCCAAAATTGTGTGGAAGCTATCTACGGGAACTCCTTGGCTTTTTAACGCGTAAATGCATTCCTTGGCTGCATCGTGTATAGTTTTAAGCGTTGAGCCCATTTCACTGCTAGCATTCTTTATATTAAACAGCTTGCTATAGATAGTTTTAACCAATTTGCGTTTATTGTTAAACCTATCGCACAAGATTTGCCAGGCTGCGTCATAGTTTTCCTCGCATGCTGGCAAGTGACCGATGAGTGCTTTAGCTTCTCCGGTTACGTTGGCAGCCAAGTAAAAAATTTTTTGTGTGTTGCTTATTGGCTGAGTATGTATCATCTTAACATACAAATCGCGAAATGGTATCCACGTTGAATAGCTACCGTCAAAAACTGGCAAGGTAACTTTAGGCAAATGCACATTTAATGCCTGTGGTATGGTGTGGATTGGCGTGAAGTTGCTCGGTGTACTGACTGGAATATGTTGTCGTAACTTAATGAGTACGTTTTGAAGCGCATCTTCGATCTCGTAGAATTTGTCCGCATCATAACCATCAATTTCCGCCAAGTTTGTTCGTTGCCATATCCATTGGTTATTTTGCACCAGATTATCGTGGTAACGTATCAATAGTTTTGTTTTGATATCATAGTACACTGGTGGATGTGACTGATCAGTTTCCGAGTGCACATCCCCAATGACTCGAGAAATTGCACGCACCAACGCCTTTTGCTGCCGTACTAGGGCTAAGAGTCCATCGCCTTCCTGATGGCTGGTTCGCGGTGTGCTGTCCTTGCGGTTAGAGCCTCCTTGATGGACGTGGAAGGGAACTTCAAGTTGCACTGGCGTTTTACGCTTTTCTCCTTCCTCATTGATGATGTGCTGTAATTTGGTGAACAGCCAGTCGTAGAGGTTTGCTACGTTGCCTCTATAATCCTGTTTGAAGTACTCATGATTAACTTCGTCTAGCTCGAGTACGAGATGATGTTGATGTTCGAATGTAGACCATGCCTCCTTCAGAGTCTTCATGCGTTTACTGGCATATTCGATGGTTTTACGGTCTTGTGTGTCCTTTTTAAAGTTGCTCACCAGTTGCTCTATTGCCGAGCCCACTTCATACTGTGCCCTGGTCAACTTGTCCAACTGCTCAATTGTTTCTTGGTGATGCGCCATCCTTCAGAATCTCGCCTTGTGGTAAACAGGAGATCGTGAGTTCTTATCTCGCCGGGGCCTCCAAAATGTTTCTATACCGATTAGTTGGTTTACTAATCGGTTGCCGATTCCTTGGGTGCAATACCGAAGGATCGTGATGATGACTTCAAGTGCAATACTGAAGTCTGATATCTCTTTGGGTACAGTACCGAAAGAGTGTTGTGGTTAATCAAGTATTAATTTTGAATTAACCTTGTGGTTGAAAGTGGCGACAAAGAAAACACTGTTGAATGGTTGACTTCAAAAGTATATCTCAATTTTTATTTATAAATTGATTGAATTTATATTATAATTTTGATTATGCTACAGAAATAAATATATTTGTGGTGTCTGCAATTATGTGCAAGGCACCAGCGTTTGTGCGTACGTAGGGCAAATTAATACTTTAGCCCGCACGTGTACGGAAATGCTGATGAGGCTTCACACGCTGTATATCCGTTCATCGGGTGTACTGCATATTCTGCGTTCACGAGCGGGCATTGGTGATGGGAATTGCTGATTGGAGTTTTGCGTTGGAGCAGGTACAAACAGTTTGTTTTGGTACTCAAGTACTTTATTGTCAGAAAATTTCAAGGTTTTATGACGCTCCAGTAAAAAGTTACAAGCTTTTGATTGTTGCAAACTTTGATAGGTATAGGACACACCGTATAGAAGTTATGGCCATTTGAAGTTTTATCAGTGTTTGATTTGGGACTCAAGGGTAGCATAGCTATGAGCGAAAGCTTAAATTGAGAAGAGGCTAGAGTACTTTATTGTCACAAAATTTCAAGGTTTTATGACGCTCCAGTAAAAAGTTACAAGCATTTGATTGTTGCAAACATTGATAGGTGTAGGACGAACCGTATAGAAGTTAGGGCCATTTGAAGTTTTAGCAGTGTTTGTTTTGGTACTCAGGTACTTTATTGTCACAAAATTTCAAGGTTTTATGACGCTCCAGCAAAAAGTTACAAGTATTTGAGTGTTGCACACTTTGATAGGTGTAGGACGAACCGTATAGAAATTAGGGCCATTTGAAGTTTTATCAGTGTTTGTTTTGGTACTCAAGTACTTTATTGTGACAAAATTTCAAGGTTTTATGACGCTCCAGTAAAAAGTTAGAGGCATTTGATTGTTGCAAACTTGGATAGGTGTAGGACGAACCGTATAGAAGTTAGGTCCATTTGAAGTTTTATCAGTGTTTGATTTGGGACTCAAGGGTAGCATAGCTATGAGCGATAGCTTAAATTGACAAGAGGCTCGAGTACTTTATTGTCACAAAATTTGGAGTTTGTATGACGCTCCAGTAAAAAGTTACAAGCATTTGATTGTGGCAAACTTTGATAGGTGTAGGACGAACCGTATAGAAGTTAGGGACATTTGAAGTTTTATCAGTGTTTGTTTTGGTACTCAAGTACTTTATTGTCAAAAAATTTGAAGGTTTTATGGCACTCCAGTAAAAAGTTACAAGCATTTGAGTGTTGCAAACTTTGATAGGTGTAGGACGAACCGTATAGAAGTTAGGGCCATTTGGAGTTTTATCATTGTTTGTTTTGCTACTCAAGAACCTTATTGTCACAAAATTTCAAGGTTTTATGACGCTCCAGTAAAAAGTTACAAGCGTTTGATTGTTGCAAACTTTGATAGGTGTAGGACGAACCGTATAGAAGTTAGGGACATTTGAAGTTTTATCAGTGTTTGATTTGGGACTCAAGGGTAGCATAGCTATGAGCGATAGCTTAAATTGACAAGAGGCTTTAGTACTTTATTATCACAAAATTTTGAGGTTTTATGACGCTCCAGTGAAAAGTTACAAGCATTTGATTGTTGCAAACTTTGATAGGTTTAGGACGAACCGTATAGAAGTTAGGGCCATTTGAAGTTTTATCATTGTTTGTTTTGCTACTCAAGAACCTTATTGTCACAAAATTTCAAGGTTTTATGACGCTCCAGTAAAACTTTACAAGCATTTGATTGTTGCAAACTTTGATAGGTGTAGGACGAACCGTTTAGAAGTTAGGGACATTTGAAGTTTTATCAGTGTTTGTTTTGGTACTCAAGTACTTTATTGTCACAAAATTTGAAGGTTTTATGGCACTCCAGTAAAAAGTTACAAGCATTTGATTGTTGCAAACTTTGATAGGTGTAGGACGAACCGTAGAGAAGTTAGGGCCATTTGAAGTTTTATCAGTGTTTGATTTGAGACTCAAGGGTAGCATAGCTATGAGCGATAGCTTAAATTGACAAGAGGCTCGAGTACTTTATTGTCACAAAATTTGGAGGTTTAATGACGCTCCAGTAAAAAGTTAAAAGCATTTGATTGTTGCAAAATTGGATAGGTGTAGGACGCACCATATAGAAGTTAGGGCCATTTGAAGTTTCATCAGTGTTTGTTTTGGTACTCAAATTCTTTATTGTCACAAAATTTCAAGGTTTTATGACGCTCCAGTAAAAAGTTACAAGCATTTGATTGTTGCAAAATTGGATAGGTTTAGGACGAACCGTATAAAATTTAGGGCCATTTGAAGTTTTATCAGTGTTTGATTTGGGACTCAAGGGTAGCATAGCTATGAGCGATAGCTTAAATTGACAAGAGGCTCGAGTACTTTATTGTCACAAAATTTGGAGGTTGTATGACGCTCGAGTAAAAAGTTACAAGCATTTGATTGTTGCAAACTTGGATATGTGTAGGACGAACCGTATAGAAGTTAGGGCCATTTGAAGTTTTATCATTGTTGGTTTTGGTACTCAAGAACTTTATTGTCACAAAATTTCAAGGTTTTATGACGCTCCAGTAAAAAGTTACAAGCATTTGATTGTTGCAAACTTTGATAGGTGTAGGACGAACCGTATAGAAGTTAGGGCTATTTGAAGTTTTATCAGTGTTTGATTTGGGACTCAAGGGTAGCATAGCTATGAGCGATAGCTTAAATTGACAAGAGGCTTTAGTACTTTATTGTCACAAAATTTTGAGGTTTTATGACGCTCCAGTAAAAAGTTACAAGCATTTGATTGTTGCAAACTTTGATAAGTGTAGGACGAACCGTATAGAAGTTAGGGCCAATTGAAGTTTTATCATTGTTTGTTTTGCTACTCAAGAACCTTATTGTCACAAAATTTCAAGGTTTTATGACGCTCCAGTAAAAAGTTACAAGCATTTGATTGTTGCAAACTTTGATAGGTATAATACGCACCGTATTGAAGTTAGGGCCATTTGAAGTTTTATCAGTGTTTTATTTGGGACTCAAGGGTAGCATAGCTATGAGCGATAGCGTAAAGTGACAAGAGGCTCGAGTACTTTATTGTCACAAGATTTCAAGGTTTTATGAAGCTCCAGTAAAAAGTTACAAGCATTTGATTGTTGCAAACTTTGATAGGTGTAGGACGAACCGTATAGAAGTTAGGGCCATTTGAAGTTTAATCAGTGTTTGTTTTGGTACTCAAGTGCTTTATTTTCACAAAATTTCAAGGTTTTATGACGCTCCAGTAAAAAGTTACAAGCATTTGATTGTTGCAAACTTTGATAGGTGTAGGACGAACCGTATAGAAGTTAGGGCCATTTGAAGTTTTATCAGTGTTTGTTTTGGTACTCTAGTACTTTATTGTCAAAAAATTTCAAGGTGTTATGACGCTCCAGTAAAAAGTTACAAGCATTTGATTGTTGCAAACTTGGATAGGTGTAGGACGAACCGTATAGAAGTTAGGGCCATTTGAAGTTTTATCAATGTTGGTTTTGGTACTCAAGAACTTTATTGTCACAAAATTTCAAGGTTTTATGACGCTCCAGTAAAAAGTTACAAGCATTTGATTGTTGCAAACTTTGATAGGTGTAGGACGAACCGTATAGAAGTTAGGGCTATTTGAAGTTTTATCAGTGTTTGATTTGGGACTCAAGGGTAGCATAGCTATGAGCGATAGCTTAAATTGACAAGAGGCTTTAGTACTTTATTGTCACAAAATTTTGAGGTTTTATGACGCTCCAGTAAAAAGTTACAAGCATTTGATTGTTGCAAACTTTGATAAGTGTAGGACGAACCGTATAGAAGTTAGGGCCATTTGAAGTTTTATCATTGTTTGTTTTGCTACTCAAGAACCTTATTGTCACAAAATTTCATGGTTTTATGACGCTCCAGTAAAAAGTTACAAGCATTTGATTGTTGCAAACTTTGATAGGTATAGGACACACCGTATAGAAGTTATGGCCATTTGAAGTTTTATCAGTGTTTGATTTGGGACTCAAGGGTAGCATAGCTATGAGCGATAGCGTAAAGTGACAAGAGGCACGAGTACTTTATTGTCAAAAAATTTCAAGGTGTTATGACGCTCCAGTAAAAAGTTACAAGCATTTGATTGTTGCAAGCTTTGATAGGTGTAGGACGCACCATATAGAAGTTAGGGCCATTTGAAGTTTTATCAGTGTTTGTTTTGGTACTCAAGTACTTTATTGTCACAAAATTTCAAGGTTTTATGACGCTCCAGTAAAAAGTTACAAGCATTTCAATGTTGCAGTCTTTGACAGGTATAGGACGCACAGTATAGAAGTTATGGCCATTTGAAGTTTTATCAGTGTTTTATTTGGGACTCAAGGGTAGCATAGCTATGAGCGATAGCTTAAATTGACAAGAGGCTCGAGTACTTTTTTGTCACAAGATTTCAAGGTTTTATGAAGCTCCAGTAAAAAGTTACAAGCATTTGATTGTTGCAAACTTTGATAGGTGTAGGACGAACCGTATAGAAGTTAGGGCCATTTGAAGTTTTATCAGTGTTTGATTTGGGACTCAAGGGTAGCATAGCTATGAGCTATAGCTTAAACTGACAAGAGGCTCGAGTAGTTTATTGTCACAAAATTTGGAGGTTTTATGACGCTCCAGTAAAAAGTTACAAGCATTTGATTGTTGCAAACTTTGATAGGTGTAGGACGAACCGTATAGAAGTTAGGGCCATTTGAAATATTAACAGTGTTCTTTTTGGTACTTAAGAACTTTATTGTCACAAAATTTCAAGGTTTTATGACGCTCCAGTAAAAAGTTACTACATTTGATTGTTGCAAACTTTGATAGGTGTAGGACGCACCATATAGAAGTTAGGGCCATTTGAAGTTTTATCAGTGTTTGTTTTGGTACTCTAGTACTTAGTCAAAAAATTTCAAGGTGTTATGACGCTCCAGTAAAAAATTACAAGCATTTGATTGTTGCAAACTTTGATAGGTGTAGGACGCACCATATAGAAGTTAGGGCCATTTGAAGTTTTATCAGTGTTTGTTTTGGTACTCAAGTACTTTATTGTCACAAAATTTTAAGGTTTTATGACGCTCCAGTAAAAAGTTACAAGCATTTGATTGTTGCAAACTTTGATAGGTGTAGGACGAACCGTATAGAAGTTAGGGCCATTTGAAGTTTTATCAGTGTTTGATTTGGGACTCAAGGGTAGCATAGATATGAGCTATAGCTTAAATTGACAAGAGGCTCGAGTAGTTTATTGTCACAAAATTTGGAGGTTTTATGACGCTCCAGTAAAAAGTTACAAGCATTTGATTGTTGCAAACTTTGATAGGTGTAGGACGAACCGTATAGAAGTTAGGGCCATTTGAAATTCTAACAGTGTTTTTTTTGGTACTTAAGAACTTTATTGTCACAAAATTTCAAGGTTTTATGATGCTCCAGTAAAAAGTTACTACATTTGATTGTTGCAAACTTTGATAGGTGTCGGACGCACCATATAGAAGTTAGGGCCATTTGAAGTTTTATCAGTGTTTGTTTTGGTAATCAAGTACTTTATTGTCAGAAAATTTCAAGGTTTTATGACGCTCCAGTAAAAAGTTACAAGCATTTGATTGTTGCAAACTTTGATAGGTGTAGGACGCACCGAATAGAAGTTAGGGCCATTTGAAGTTTTAGCAGTGTTTGTTTTGGTACTCAAGTACTTTATTGTCACAAAGTTTCAAGGTTTTATGAAGCTCCAGTAAAAAGTTACAAGCATTTGACTGTTGCAAACTTTGATAGGTGTAGGACGCACCGTATAGAAGTTAGGGCCATTTCCAGTTCTAGCAGGTTTGATTTGGGACTCACGAGTAGCATATTTATGAGCGATAGCTTAAATTGACAAGAGGCTCGAGTACTTTATTGTCACAAAATTTCAAGGTTTTATGACGCTCCAGTAAAAAGTTACAAGCATTTGATTGTGGCAAACTTTGATAGGTGTAGGACGAACCGTATAGAAGTTAGGGCCATTTGAAGTTTTATCAGTGTTTGTTTTGGTACTCAAGTACTTTATTGTCACAAAATATCCAGGTTTTTTGACACACCAGTAAAAAGTTACAAGCATTTGAGTGTTGCAAACTTTGATAGGTGTAGGACGAACCGAATAGAATTTAGGGCCATTTGAAGTTTTATCAGTGTTTGTTTTGGTACTCAAGTACTTTATTGTCAGAAAATTTCAAGGTTTTATGACGCTCCAGTAAAAAGTTACAAGCATTTGATTGTTGCAAACTTTGATAGGTGTAGGACGAACCGTATAGAAGTTAGGGCCATTTGAAGTTTTATCAGTGTTTGTTTTGGTACTCAAGTACTTTATTGTCACAAAATTTCAAGGTTTTATGACGCTCCAGTAAAAAGTTACAAGCTTTTGATTGTTGCAAACTTTGATAGGTATAGGACACACCGTATAGAAGTTATGGCCATTTGAAGTTTTATCAGTGTTTGATTTGGGACTCAAGGGTAGCATAGCTATGAGCGAAAGCTTAAATTGACAAGAGGCTCGAGTACTTTATTGTCACAAAATTTCAAGGTTTTATGACGCTCCAGTAAAAAGTTACAAGCATTTGATTGTTGCAAACTTTGATAGGTGTAGGACGAACCGTATAGAAGTTAGGGCCATTTGCAGCTTTATCAGTGTTTGTTTTGGTACTCAGGTACTTTATTGTCATAAAATTTCAAGGTTTTATGACGCTCCAGCAAAAAGTTACAAAATATTTTAGTGTTGCAAATTTTGATAGGTGTAGGACGAACCGTATAGAAGTTAGGGCCATTTGAAGTTTTATCAGTGTTTGTTTTGGTACTCAAGTACTTTATTGTCACAAAATTTTGAGGTTTTATGACGCTCCAGTAAAAAGTTACAAGCATTTGATTGTTGCAAACTTTGATAAGTGTAGGACGAACCGTATAGAAGTTAGGGCCAATTGAAGTTTTATCATTGTTTGTTTTGCTACTCAAGAACCTTATTGTCACAAAATTTCAAGGTTTTATGACGCTCCAGTAAAAAGTTACAAGCATTTGATTGTTGCAAACTTTGATAGGTATAATACGCACCGTATTGAAGTTAGGGCCATTTGAAGTTTTATCAGTGTTTTATTTGGGACTCAAGGGTAGCATAGCTATGAGCGATAGCTTAAATTGACAAGAGGCTCGAGTACTTTATTGTCACAAGATTTCAAGGTTTTATGAAGCTCCAGTAAAAAGTTACAAGCATTTGATTGTTGCAAACTTTGATAGGTGTAGGACGAACCGTATAGAAGTTAGGGCCATTTGAAGTTTAATCAGTGTTTGTTTTGGTACTCAAGTGCTTTATTTACACAAAATTTCAAGGTTTTATGACGCTCCAGTAAAAAGTTACAAGCATTTGATTGTTGCAAACTTTGATAGGTGTAGGACGAACCGTATAGAAGTTAGGGCCATTTGAAGTTTTATCAGTGTTTGTTTTGGTACTCTAGTACTTTATTGTCAAAAAATTTCAAGGTGTTATGACGCTCCAGTAAAAAGTTACAAGCATTTGATTGTTGCAAACTTTGATAGGTGTAGGACGAACCGTATAGAAGTTAGGGCCATTTGAAGTTTTATCAATGTTGGTTTTGGTACTCAAGAACTTTATTGTCACAAAATTTCAAGGTTTTATGACGCTCCAGTAAAAAGTTACAAGCATTTGATTGTTGCAAACTTTGATAGGTGTAGGACGAACCGTATAGAAGTTAGGGCTATTTGAAGTTTTATCAGTGTTTGATTTGGGACTCAAGGGTAGCATAGCTATGAGCGATAGCTTAAATTGACAAGAGGCTTTAGTACTTTATTGTCACAAAATTTTGAGGTTTTATGACGCTCCAGTAAAAAGTTACAAGCATTTGATTGTTGCAAACTTTGATAAGTGTAGGACGAACCGTATAGAAGTTAGGGCCATTTGAAGTTTTATCATTGTTTGTTTTGCTACTCAAGAACCTTATTGTCACAAAATTTCAAGGTTTTATGACGCTCCAGTAAAAAGTTACAAGCATTTGATTGTTGCAAACTTTGATAGGTATAGGACACACCGTATAGAAGTTATGGCCATTTGAAGTTTTATCAGTGTTTGATTTGGGACTCAAGGGTAGCATAGCTATGAGCGATAGCGTAAAGTGACAAGAGGCACGAGTACTTTATTGTCAAAAAATTTCAAGGTGTTATGACGCTCCAGTAAAAAGTTACAAGCATTTGATTGTTGCAAGCTTTGATAGGTGTAGGACGCACCATATAGAAGTTAGGGCCATTTGAAGTTTTATCAGTGTTTGTTTTGGTACTCAAGTACTTTATTGTCACAAAATTGCAAGGTTTTATGACGCTCCAGTAAAAAGTTACAAGCATTTCAATGTTGCAGTCTTTGACAGGTATAGGACGCACAGTATAGAAGTTATGGCCATTTGAAGTTTTATCAGTGTTTTATTTGGGACTCAAGGGTAGCATAGCTATGAGCGATAGCTTAAATTGACAAGAGGCTCGAGTACTTTTTTGTCACAAAATTTCAAGGTTTTATGAAGCTCCAGTAAAAAGTTACAAGCATTTGATTGTTGCAAACTTTGATAGGTGTAGGACGAACCGTATAGAAGTTAGGGCCATTTGAAGTTTTATCAGTGTTTGATTTGGGACTCAAGGGTAGCATAGCTATGAGCTATAGCTTAAACTGACAAGAGGCTCGAGTAGTTTATTGTCACAAAATTTGGAGGTTTTATGACGCTCCAGTAAAAAGTTACAAGCATTTGATTGTTGCAAACTTTGATAGGTGTAGGACGAACCGTATAGAAGTTAGGGCCATTTGAAATTTTAACAGTGTTCTTTTTGGTACTTAAGAACTTTATTGTCACAAAATTTCAAGGTTTTATGACGCTCCAGTAAAAAGTTACTACATTTGATTGTTGCAAACTTTGATAGGTGTAGGACGCACCATATAGAAGTTAGGGCCATTTGAAGTTTTATCAGTGTTTGTTTTGGTACTCTAGTACTTAGTCAAAAAATTTCAAGGTGTTATGACGCTCCAGTAAAAAATTACAAGCATTTGATTGTTGCAAACTTTGATAGGTGTAGGACGCACCATATAGAAGTTAGGGCCATTTGAAGTTTTATCAGTGTTTGTTTTGGTACTCAAGTACTTTATTGTCACAAAATGTTAAGGTTTTATGACGCTCCAGTAAAAAGTTACAAGCATTTGATTGTTGCAAACTTTGATAGGTGTAGGACGAACCGTATAGAAGTTAGGGCCATTTGAAGTTTTATCAGTGTTTGATTTGGGACTCAAGGGTAGCATAGATATGAGCTATAGCTTAAATTGACAAGAGGCTCGAGTAGTTTATTGTCACAAAATTTGGAGGTTTTATGACGCTCCAGTAAAAAGTTACAAGCATTTGATTGTTGCAAACTTTGATAGGTGTAGGACGAACCGTATAGAAGTTAGGGCCATTTGAAATTCTAACAGTGTTTTTTTTGGTACTTAAGAACTTTATTGTCACAAAATTTCAAGGTTTTATGATGCTCCAGTAAAAAGTTACTACATTTGATTGTTGCAAACTTTGATAGGTGTAGGACGCACCATATAGAAGTTAGGGCCATTTGAAGTTTTATCAGTGTTTGTTTTGGTAATCAAGTACTTTATTGTCACAAAATTTCAAGGTTTTATGACGCTCCAGTAAAAAGTTACAAGCATTTGATTGTTGCAAACTTTGATAGGTGTAGGACGCACCGAATAGAAGTTAGGGCCATTTGAAGTTTTAGCAGTGTTTGTTTTGGTACTCAAGTACTTTATTGTCACAAAGTTTCAAGGTTTTATGAAGCTCCAGTAAAAAGTTACAAGCATTTGACTGTTGCAAACTTTGATAGGTGTAGGACGAACCGTATAGAAGTTAGGGCCATTTCCAGTTTTATCAGTGTTTGATTTGGGACTCAAGGGTAGCATAGCTATGAGCGATAGCTTAAATTGACAAGAGGCTCGAGTACTTTATTGTCACAAAATTTCAAGGTTTTATGACGCTCCAGTAAAAAGTTACAAGCATTTGATTGTGGCAAACTTTGATAGGTGTAGGACGAACCGTATAGAAGTTAGGGCCATTTGAAGTTTTATCAGTGTTTGTTTTGGTACTCAAGTACTTTATTGTCACAAAATATCCAGGTTTTTTGACACACCAGTAAAAAGTTACAAGCATTTGAGTGTTGCAAACTTTGATAGGTGTAGGACGAACCGAATAGAATTTAGGGCCATTTGAAGTTTTATCAGTGTTTGTTTTGGTACTCAAGTACTTTATTGTCAGAAAATTTCAAGGTTTTATGACGCTCCAGTAAAAAGTTACAAGCATTTGATTGTTGCAAACTTTGATAGGTGTAGGACGAACCGTATAGAAGTTAGGGCCATTTGAAGTTTTATCAGTGTTTGTTTTGGTACTCAAGTACTTTATTGTCACAAAATTTCAAGGTTTTATGACGCTCCAGTAAAAAGTTACAAGCTTTTGATTGTTGCAAACTTTGATAGGTATAGGACACACCGTATAGAAGTTATGGCCATTTGAAGTTTTAACAGTGTTTGATTTGGGACTCAAGGGTAGCATAGCTATGAGCGAAAGCTTAAATTGACAAGAGGCTCGAGTACTTTATTGTCACAAAATTTCAAGGTTTTATGACGCTCCAGTAAAAAGTTACAAGCATTTGATTGTTGCAAACTTTGATAGGTGTAGGACGAACCGTATAGAAGTTAGGGCCATTTGCAGCTTTATCAGTGTTTGTTTTGGTACTCAGGTACTTTATTGTCATAAAATTTCAAGGTTTTATGACGCTCCAGCAAAAAGTTACAAAATATTTTAGTGTTGCAAACTTTGATAGGTGTAGGACGAACCGTATAGAAGTTAGGGCCATTTGAAGTTTTATCAGTGTTTGTTTTGGTACTCAAGTACTTTATTGTCACAAAATTTCAAGGTTTTATGACGCTCCAGTAAAAAGTTACAAGCATTTGATTGTTGCAAACTTTGATAGGTGTAGGACGAACCGTATAGAACTTAGGGCTATTTGAAGTTTTATCAGTGTTTGATTTGGGACTCAAGGGTAGCATAGCTATGAGCGATAGCTTAAATTGACAAGAGGCTTTAGTACTTTATTGTCACAAAATTTGGAGGTTTTATGACGCTCCAGTAAAAAGTTACAAGCATTTGATTGTTGCAAACTTTGATAAGTGTAGGACGAACCGTATAGAAGTTAGGGCCAATTGAAGTTTTATCATTGTTTGTTTTGCTACTCAAGAACCTTATTGTCACAAAATTTCAAGGTTTTATGACGCTCCAGTAAAAAGTTACAAGCATTTGATTGTTGCAAACTTTGATAGGTATAATACGCACCGTATTGAAGTTAGGGCCATTTGAAGTTTTATCAGTGTTTTATTTGGGACTCAAGGGTAGCATAGCTATGAGCGATAGCTTAAATTGACAAGAGGCTCGAGTACTTTATTGTCACAAAATTTCAAGGTTTTATGAAGCTCCAGTAAAAAGTTACAAGCATTTGATTGTTGCAAACTTTGATAGGTGTAGGACGAACCGTATAGAAGTTAGGGCCATTTGAAGTTTTATCAGTGTTTGTTTTGGTACTCAAGTGCTTTATTTACACAAAATTTCAAGGTTTTATGACGCTCCAGTAAAAAGTTACAAGCATTTGATTGTTGCAAACTTTGATAGGTGTAGGACGAACCGTATAGAAGTTAGGGCCATTTGAAGTTTTATCAGTGTTTGTTTTGGTACTCTAGTACTTTATTGTCAAAAAATTTCAATGTGTTATGACGCTCCAGTAAAAAATTACAAGCATTTGATTGTTGCAAACTTTGATAGGTGTAGGACGAACCGTATAGAAGTTAGGGCCATTTGAAGTTTTATCAGTGTTTGTTTTGGTACTCAAGTACTTTATTGTCACAAAATTTCAAGGTTTTATGACGCTCGAGTAAAAAGTTACAAGCATTTGATTGTTGCAAACTTTGATAGGTGTAGGACGAACCGTATAGAACTTAGGGCTATTTGAAGTTTTATCAGTGTTTGATTTGGGACTCAAGGGTAGCATAGCTATGAGCGATAGCTTAAATTGACAAGAGGCTTTAGTACTTTATTGTCACAAAATTTTGAGGTTTTATGACGCTCCAGTAAAAAGTTACAAGCATTTGATTGTTGCAAACTTTGATAAGTGTAGGACGAACCGTATAGAAGTTAGGGCCAATTGAAGTTTTATCATTGTTTGTTTTGCTACTCAAGAACCTTATTGTCAAAAAATTTCAAGGTTTTATGACGCTCCAGTAAAAAGTTACAAGCATTTGATTGTTGCAAACTTTGATAGGTATAATACGCACCGTATTGAAGTTAGGGCCATTTGAAGTTTTATCAGTGTTTTATTTGGGACTCAAGGGTAGCATAGCTATGAGCGATAGCTTAAATTGACAAGAGGCTCGAGTACTTTATTGTCACAAGATTTCAAGGTTTTATGAAGCTCCAGTAAAAAGTTACAAGCATTTGATTGTTGCAAACTTTGATAGGTGTAGGACGAACCGTATAGAAGTTAGGGCCATTTGAAGTTTTATCAGTGTTTGTTTTGGTACTCAAGTGCTTTATTTTCACAAAATTTCAAGGTTTTATGACGCTCCAGTAAAAAGTTACAAGCATTTGATTGTTGCAAACTTTGATAGGTGTAGGACGAACCGTATAGAAGTTAGGGCCATTTGAAGTTTTATCAGTGTTTGTTTTGGTACTCTAGTACTTTATTGTCAAAAAATTTCAAGGTGTTATGACGCTCCAGTAAAAAGTTACAAGCATTTGATTGTTGCAAACTTTGATAGGTGTAGGACGAACCGTATAGAAGTTAGGGCCATTTGAAGTTTTATCAATGTTGGTTTTGGTACTCAAGAACTTTATTGTCACAAAATTTCAAGGTTTTATGACGCTCCAGTAAAAAGTTACAAGCATTTGATTGTTGCAAACTTTGATAGGTGTAGGACGAACCGTATAGAAGTTAGGGCTATTTGAAGTTTTATCAGTGTTTGATTTGGGACTCAAGGGTAGCATAGCTATGAGCGATAGCTTAAATTGACAAGAGGCTTTAGTACTTTATTGTCACAAAATTTTGAGGTTTTATGACGTTCCAGTAAAAAGTTACAAGCATTTGATTGTTGCAAACTTTGATAAGTGTAGGACGAACCGTATAGAAGTTAGGGCCATTTGAAGTTTTATCAGTGTTTGTTTTGGTACTCAAGTACTTTATTGTCACAAAATTTCAAGGTTTTATGACGCTCCAGTAAAAAGTTACAAGCATTTCAATGTTGCAGTCTTTGACAGGTATAGGACGCACAGTATAGAAGTTATGGCCATTTGAAGTTTTATCAGTGTTTTATTTGGGACTCAAGGGTAGCATAGCTATGAGCGATAGCTTAAATTGACAAGAGGCTCGAGTACTTTTTTGTCACAAGATTTCAAGGTTTTATGAAGCTCCAGTAAAAAGTTACAAGCATTTGATTGTTGCAAACTTTGATAGGTGTAGGACGAACCGTATAGAAGTTAGGGCTATTTGAAGTTTTATCAGTGTTTGATTTGGGACTCAAGGGTAGCATAGCTATGAGCTATAGCTTAAATTGACAAGAGGCTCGAGTAGTTTATTGTCACAAAATTTGGAGGTTTTATGACGCTCCAGTAAAAAGTTACAAGCATTTGATTGTTGCAAACTTTGATAGGTGTAGGACGAACCGTATAGAAGTTAGGGCCATTTGAAATTTTATCAGTGTTCTTTTTGGTACTTAAGAACTTTATTGTCACAAAATTTCAAGGTTTTATGACGCTCCAGTAAAAAGTTACTACATTTGATTGTTGCAAACTTTGATAGGTGTAGGACGCACCATATAGAAGTTAGGGCCATTTGAAGTTTTATCAGTGTTTGTTATGGTACTCTAGTACTTAGTCCAAAAATTTCAAGGTGTTATGACGCTCCAGTAAAAAATTACAAGCATTTGATTGTTGCAAACTTTGATAGGTGTAGGACGCACCATATAGAAGTTAGGGCCATTTGAAGTTTTATCAGTGTTTGTTTTGGTACTCAAGTACTTTATTGTCACAAAATTTTAAGGTTTTATGACGCTCCAGTAAAAAGTTACAAGCATTTGATTGTTGCAAACTTTGATAGGTGTAGGACGAACCGTATAGAAGTTAGGGCCATTTGAAGTTTTATCAGTGTTTGATTTGGGACTCAAGGGTAGCATAGCTATGAGCTATAGCTTAAATTGACAAGAGGCTCGAGTAGTTTATTGTCACAAAATTTGGAGGTTTTATGACGCTCCAGTAAAAAGTTACAAGCATTTGATTGTTGCAAACTTTGATAGGTGTAGGACGAACCGTATAGAAGTTAGGGCCATTTGAAATTCTAACAGTGTTTTTTTTGGTACTTAAGAACTTTATTGTCACAAAATTTCAAGGTTTTATGATGCTCCAGTAAAAAGTCACTACATTTGATTGTTGCAAACTTTGATAGGTGTAGGACGCACCATATAGAAGTTAGGGCCATTTGAAGTTTTATCAGTGTTTGTTTTGGTAATCAAGTACTTTATTGTCACAAAATTTCAAGGTTTTATGACGCTCCAGTAAAAAGTTACAAGCATTTGATTGTTGCAAACTTTGATAGGTGTAGGACGCACCGTATAGAAGTTAGGGCCATTTGAAGTTTTAGCAGTGTTTGTTTTGGTACTCAAGTACTTTATTGTCACAAAGTTTCAAGGTTTTATGAAGCTCCAGTAAAAAGTTACAAGCATTTGACTGTTGCAAACTTTGATAGGTGTAGGACGAACCGTATAGAAGTTAGGGCCATTTGAAGTTTTATCAGTGTTTGATTTGGGACTCAAGGGTAGCATAGCTATGAGCGATAGCTTAAATTGACAAGAGGCTCGAGTACTTTATTGTCACAAAATTTCAAGGTTTTATGACGCTCCAGTAAAAAGTTACAAGCATTTGATTGTGGCAAACTTTGATAGGTGTAGGACGAACCGTATAGAAGTTAGGGCCATTTGAAGTTTTATCAGTGTTTGTTTTGGTACTCAAGTACTTTATTGTCACAAAATATCCAGGTTTTTTGACACACCAGTAAAAAGTTACAAGCATTTGAGTGTTGCAAACTTTGATAGGTGTAGGACGAACCGAATAGAATTTAGGGCCATTTGAAGTTTTATCAGTGTTTGTTTTGGTACTCAAGTACTTTATTGTCAGAAAATTTCAAGGTTTTATGACGCTCCAGTAAAAAGTTACAAGCATTTGATTGTTGCAAACTTTGATAGGTGTAGGACGAACCGTATAGAAGTTAGGGCCATTTGAAGTTTTATCAGTGTTTGTTTTGGTACTCAAGTACTTTATTGTCACAAAATTTCAAGGTTTTATGACGCTCCAGTAAAAAGTTACAAGCTTTTGATTGTTGCAAACTTTGATAGGTATAGGACACACCGTATAGAAGTTATGGCCATTTGAAGTTTTATCAGTGTTTGATTTGGGACTCAAGGGTAGCATAGCTATGAGCGAAAGCTTAAATTGACAAGAGGCTCGAGTACTTTATTGTCACAAAATTTCAAGGTTTTATGACGCTCCAGTAAAAAGTTACAAGCATTTGATTGTTGCAAACTTTGATAGGTGTAGGACGAACCGTATAGAAGTTAGGGCCATTTGAAGCTTTATCAGTGTTTGTTTTGGTACTCAGGTACTTTATTGTCACAAAATTTCAAGGTTTTATGACGCTCCAGCAAAAAGTTACAAAATATTTTAGTGTTGCAAACTTTGATAGGTGTAGGACGAACCGTATAGATTAGGGCCATTTGAAGTTTTACCAGTGTTTGTTTTGGTACTCAAGTACTTTATTGTCACAAAATTTCAAGGTTTTATGACGCTCCAGTAAAAAGTTACAGGCATTTGATTGTTGAAAACTTTGATAGGTGTAGGACGAACCGTATAGAAGTTAGGGCCATTTGAAGTTTTATCAGTGTTTGTTTTGGTACTCAAGTACTTTATTTTCACAAAATTTCAAGGTTTTGTGATGCTCCAGTAAAAAGTTACAAGCATTTGATTGTTGCAAACTTTGATAGGTGTAGGACGAACCGTATAGAAGTTAGGGCCATTTGAAGTTTTATCAGTGTTTGATTTGGGACTCAAGGGTAGCATAGCTATGAGCTATAGCTTAAATTGACAAGAGGCTCGAGTAGTTTATTGTCACAAAATTTGGAGGTTTTATGACGCTCCAGTAAAAAGTTACAAGCATTTGATTGTTGCAAACTTTGATAGGTGTAGGACGAACCGTATAGAAGTTAGGGCCATTTGAAATTCTAACAGTGTTTTTTTTGGTACTTAAGAACTTTATTGTCACAAAATTTCAAGGTTTTATGACGCTCCAGTAAAAAGTTACTACATTTGATTGTTGCAAACTTTGATAGGTGTAGGACGCACCATATAGAAGTTAGGGCCATTTGAAGTTTTATCAGTGTTTGTTTTGGTAATCAAGTACTTTATTGTCACAAAATTTCAAGGTTTTATGACGCTCCAGTAAAAAGTTACAAGCATTTGATTGTGGAAAACTTTGATAGGTGTAGGACGAACCGTATAGAAGTTAGGGCTATTTGAAGTTTTATCAGTGTTTGTTTTGGTACTCAAGTACTTTATTGTCATAAAATTTCCAGGTTTTTTGACACTCCAGTAAAAAGTTACAAGCATTTGATTGTTGCAAACTTTGATAGGTGTAGGACGAACCGAATAGAATTTAGAGCCATTTGAAGTTTTATCAGTGTTTGTTTTGGTAATCAAGTACTTTATTGTCAGAAAATTTCAAGGTTTTATGACGCTCCAGTAAAAAGTTACAAGCATTTGATTGTTGCAAACTTTGATAGGTGTAGGACGAACCGTATAGAAGTTAGGGCCATTTGAAGTTTTATCAGTGTTTGTTTTGGTACTCAAGTACTTTATTGTCACAAAATTTCAAGGTTTTATGACGCTCCAGTAAAAAGTTACAAGCTTTTGATTGTTGCAAACTTTGATAGGTATAGGACACACCGTATAGAAGTTATGGCCATTTGAAGTTTTATCAGTGTTTGATTTGGGACTCAAGGGTAGCATAGCTATGAGCGAAAGCTTAAATTGACAAGAGGCTCGAGTACTTTATTGTCACAAAATTTCAAGGTTTTATGACGCTCCAGTAAAAAGTTACAAGCATTTGATTGTTGCAAACTTTGATAGGTGTAGGACGAACCGTATAGAAGTTAGGGCCATTTGAAGTTTTATCAGTGTTTGTTTTGGTACTCAGGTACTTTATTGTCACAAAATTTCAAGGTTTTATGACGCTCCAGCAAAAAGTTACAAGTATTTGAGTGTTGCAAACTTTGATAGGTGTAGGACGAACCGTATAGAAATTAGGGCCATTTGAAGTTTTATCAATGTTTGTTTTGGTACTCAAGTACTTTATTGTCACAAAATTTCAAGGTTTTATGACGCTCCAGTAAAAAGTTACAGGCATTTGATTGTTGAAAACTTTGATAGGTGTAGGACGAACCGTATAGAAGTTAGGGCCATTTGAAGTTTTATCAGTGTTTGTTTTGGTACTCAAGTACTTTATTTTCACAAAATTTCAAGGTTTTATGATGCTCCAGTAAAAAGTTACAAGCATTTGATTGTTGCAAACTTTGATAGGTGTAGGACGAACCGTATAGAAGTTAGGGACATTTGAAGTTTTATCAGTGTTTGTTTTAGTACTCAAGTACTTTATTGTCACAAAATTTCAAGGTTTTATGACGCTCCAGTAAAAAGTTACAAGCATTTGGTTGTTGCAAACTTTGATAGGTGTAGGACGAACCGTATAGAAGTTAGGGACATTTGAAGTTTTATCAGTGTTTGTTTTGGTACTCAAGTACTTTATTGTCACAAAATTTGAAGGTTTTATGACACTCCAGTAAAAAGTTACAAGCATTTGATTGTTGCAAACTTTGATAGGTATAGGACGCACCGTATAGAAGTTATGGCAATTTGAAGTTTTATCAGTGTTTGATTTGGGACTCAAGGGTAGCATAGCTATGAGCGATAGCTTAAATTGACAAGAGGCTCGAGTACTTTATTGTCACAAAATTTCAAGGTTTTATGACGCTCCAGTAAAGAGTTACAAGCATTTGATTGTTGCAAACTTTGATAGGTGTAGGACGAACCGTATAGAAGTTAGGGCCATTTCAAGTTTTATCAGTGTTTGTTTTGGTACTCAAGTACTTTATTGTCACAAAATTTCCAGGTTTTATGACACTCCAGTAAAAAGTTACAAGCATTTGATTGTTGCAAACTTTGATAGGTGTAGGACGAACCGTATAGAATTTAGGGCCTTTTGAAGTTTTATCAGTGTTTGTTTTGGTACTCAAGTACTTTATTGTCAGAAAATTTCAAGGTTTTATGACGCTCCAGTAAAAAGTTACAAGCATTTGATTGTTGCAAACTTTGATAGGTGTAGGACGAACCGTATAGAAGTTAGGGCCATTTGAAGTTTTATCAGTGTTTGTTTTGGTACTCAAGTACTTTATTGTCACAAAATTTCAAGGTTTTATGACGCTCCAGTAAAAAGTTACAAGCTTTTGATTGTTGCAAACTTTGATAGGTATAGGACACACCGTATAGAAGTTATGGCCATTTGAAGTTTTATCAGTGTTTGATTTGGGACTCAAGGGTAGCATAGCTATGAGCGAAAGCTTAAATTGACAAGAGGCTCGAGTACTTTATTGTCACAAAATTTCAAGGTTTTATGACGCTCCAGTAAAAAGTTACAAGCATTTGATTGTTGCAAACTTTGATAGGTGTAGGACGAACCGTATAGAAGTTAGGGCCATTTGAAGCTTTATCAGTGTTTCTTTTGGTACTCAGGTACTTTATTGTCACAAAATTTCAAGGTTTTATGACGCTCCAGCAAAAAGTTACAAGTATTTGAGTGTTGCAAACTTTGATAGGTGTAGGACGAACCGTATAGAAATTAGGGCCATTTGAAGTTTTACCAGTGTTTGTTTTGGTACTCAAGTACTTTATTGTCACAAAATTTCAAGGTTTTATGACGCTCCTGTAAAAAGTTACAGGCATTTGATTGTTGAAAACTTTGATAGGTGTAGGACGAACCGTATAGAAGTTAGGGCCATTTGAAGTTTTATCAGTGTTTGTTTTGGTACTCAAGTACTTTATTTTCACAAAATTTCAAGGTTTTATGATGATCCAGTAAAAAGTTACAACCATTTGATTGTTGCAAACTTTGATAGGAGTAGGACGAACCGTATAGAAGTTAGGGACATTTGAAGTTTTATCAGTGTTTGTTTTAGTACTCAAGTACTTTATTGTCACAAAATTTCAAGGTTTTATGACGCTCCAGTAAAAAGTTACAAGCATTTGGTTGTTGCAAACTTTGATAGGTGTAGGACGAACCGTATAGAAGTTAGGGACATTTGAAGTTTTATCAGTGTTTGTTTTGGTACTCAAGTACTTTATTGTCACAAAATTTGAAGGTTTTATGACACTCCAGTAAAAAGTTACAAGCATTTGATTGTTGCAAACTTTGATAGGTATAGGACGCACCGTATAGAAGTTATGGCAATTTGAAGTTTTATCAGTGTTTGATTTGGGACTCAAGGGTAGCATAGCTATGAGCGATAGCTTAAATTGACAAGAGGCTCGAGTACTTTATTGTCACAAAATTTCAAGGTTTTATGACGCTCCAGTAAAGAGTTACAAGCATTTGATTGTTGCAAACATTGATAGGTGTAGGATGAACCGTATAGAAGTTAGGGCCATTTCAAGTTTTATCAGTGTTTGTTTTGGTACTCAAGTACTTTATTGTCACAAAATTTCCAGGTTTTATGACACTCCAGTAAAAAGTTACAAGCATTTGATTGTTGCAAACTTTGATAGGTGTAGGACGAACCGTATAGAATTTAGGGCCATTTGAAGTTTTATCAGTGTTTGTTTTGGTACTCAAGTACTTTATTGTCAGAAAATTTCAAGGTTTTATGACGCTCCAGTAAAAAGTTACAAGCATTTCATTGTTGCAAACTTCGATAGTAGTTAGATAGGTGTAGGACGAACCGTATAGAAGTTAGGGACATTTGAAGTTTTATCAGTGTTTGTTTTAGTACTCAAGTACTTTATTGTCACAAAATTTCAAGGTTTTATGACGCTCCAGTAAAAAGTTACAAGCATTTGGTTGTTGCAAACTTTGATAGGTGTAGGACGAACCGTATAGAAGTTAGGGCCATTTGAAGTTTTATCGGTGTTTATTTTGGTACTCAGGTACTTTATTGTCACAAAATTTCAAGGTTTTATGACGCTCCAGCAAAAAGTTACAAGTATTTGGGTGTTGAAAACTTTGATAGGTGTAGGACGAACCGTATAGAAGTTAGGGCCATTTGAAGTTTTATCAGTGTTTGTTTTAGTACTCAAGTACTTTATTGTCACAAAATTTCAAGGTTTTATGACGCTCCAGTAAAAGGTTACAAGCATTTGGTTGTTGCAAACTTTGATAGGTGTAGGACGAACCGTATAGAAGTTAGGGCAATTTGAAGTTTTATCAGTGTTTGTTTTGGTACTCAAGTACTTAACTGTCACAAAATTTCAAGGCTTTATGACGCTCCAGTAAAAAGTTACAAGCATTTGTTTGTTGCAAACTATGATAGGTGTAGGACGAACCGTATAGAATTTAGGGCTAATTGAAGTTTTATCAGTATTTGTTTTAGTACTCAAGTACTTTATTGTCACAAAATTTCAAGGTTTTATGACGCTCCAGTAAAAAGTTACAAGCATTTGATTGTTGCAAACTTTGATAGGTGTAGGACGAACCGTATAGAAGTTAGGGCCATTTGAAGTTTTATCAGTGTTTGTTTTGGTACTCAAGTACTTTATTGTCACAAAATTTCAAGGTTTTATGACGCTCCAGTAAAGTATAGAAATTAGGGCCATTTGAAGTTTTATCAGTGTTTGTTTTGGTACTCAAGTACTTTATTGTCACAAAATTTCAAGGTTTTATGACGCTCCAGTAAAAAGTTACAGGCATTTGATTGTTGAAACCTTTGATAGGTGTAGGACGAACCGTATAGAAGTTAGGGCCATTTGAAGTTTTATCAGTGTTTGTTTTGGTACTCAAGTACTTTATTTTCACAAAATTTCAAGGTTTTATGACGCTCCAGGAAAAAGTTACAGGCATTTGATTGTTGCAAACTTTGATAGGTGTAGGACGAACCGTATAGAAGTTAGGGCCATTTGAAGTTTTATCAGTGTTTGTTTTAGTACTCAAATACTTTGTCACAAAGTTTCAAGGTTTTATGACGCTCCAGTAAAAAGTTACAAGCATTTGGTTGTTGCAAACTTTGATAGGTGTAGGACGAACCGTATAGGAGTTAGGGCCATTTGAAGTTTTATCAGTGTTTGTTTTGGTACTCAAGTACTTTATTGTCACAAAATTTCAAGGTTTTATGACGCTCCAGTAAAAAGCTACAAGCATTTGATTGTTGCAAACTTTGATAGGTATAGGACGCACCGTATAGAAGTTATGGCAATTTGAAGTTTTATCAGTGTTTGATTTGGGACTCAAGGGTAGCATAGCTATGAGCGATAGCTTAAATTGACAAGAGGCTCGAGTACTTTATTGTCACAAAATTTCAAGGTTTTATGACGCTCCAGTAAAGAGTTACAAGCATTTGATTGTTGCAAACTTTGATAGGTGTAGGACGAACCGTATAGAAGTTAGGGCCATTTCAAGTTTTATCAGTGTTTGTTTTGGTACTCAAGTACTTTATTGTCACAAAATTTCCAGGTTTTATGACACTCCAGTAAAAAGTTACAAGCATTTGATTGTTGCAAACTTTGATAGGTGTAGGACGAACCGTATAGAATTTAGGGCCGTTTGAAGTTTTATCAGTGTTTGTTTTGGTACTCAAGTACTTTATTGTCAGAAAATTTCAAGGTTTTATGACGCTCCAGTAAAAAGTTACAAGCATTTGATTGTTGCAAACTTTGATAGGTGTAGGACGAACCGTATAGAAGTTAGGGCCATTTGAAGTTTTATCAGTGTTTGTTTTGGTACTCAAGTACTTTATTGTCACAAAATTTCAAGGTTTTATGACGCTCCAGTAAAAAGTTACAAGCTTTTGATTGTTGCAAACTTTGATAGGTATAGGACACACCGTATAGAAGTTATGGCCATTTGAAGTTTTATCAGTGTTTGATTTGGGACTCAAGGGTAGCATAGCTATGAGCGAAAGCTTAAATTGACAAGAGGCTCGAGTACTTTATTGTCACAAAATTTCAAGGTTTTATGACGCTCCAGTAAAAAGTTACAAGCATTTGATTGTTGCAAACTTTGATAGGTGTAGGACGAACCGTATAGAAGTTAGGGCCATTTGAAGTTTTATCAGTGTTTGTTTTGGTACTCAGGTACTTTATTGTCACAAAATTTCAAGGTTTTATGACGCTCCAGCAAAAAGTTACAAGTATTTGAGTGTTGCAAACTTTGATAGGTGTAGGACGAACCGTATAGAAATTAGGGCCATTTGAAGTTTTACCAGTGTTTGTTTTGGTACTCAAGTACTTTATTGTCACAAAATTACAAGGTTTTATGACGCTCCAGTAAAAAGTTACAGGCATTTGATTGTTGAAAACTTTGATAGGTGTAGGACGAACCGTATAGAAGTTAGGGCCATTTGAAGTTTTATCAGTGTTTGTTTTGGTACTCAAGTACTTTATTTTCACAAAATTTCAAGGTTTTATGATGCTCCAGTAAAAAGTTACAAGCATTTGATTGTTGCAAACTTTGATAGGAGTAGCACGAACCGTATAGAAGTTAGGGACATTTGAAGTTTTATCAGTGTTTGTTTTAGTACTCAAGTACTTTATTGTCACAAAATTTCAAGGTTTTATTACGCTCCAGTAAAAAGTTACAAGCATTTGGTTGTTGCAAACTTTGATAGGTGTAGGACGAACCGTATAGAAGTTAGGGACATTTGAAGTTTTATCAGTGTTTGTTTTGGTACTCAAATACTTTATTGTCACAAAATTTGAAGGTTTTATGACACTCCAGTAAAAAGTTACAAGCATTTGATTGTTGCAAACTTTGATAGGTATAGGACGCACCGTATAGAAGTTATGGCAATTTGAAGTTTTATCAGTGTTTGATTTGGGACTCAAGGGTAGGATAGCTATGAGCGATAGCTTAAATTGACAAGAGGCTCGAGTACTTTATTGTCACAAAATTTCAAGGTTTTATGACGCTCCAGTAAAGAGTTACAAGCATTTGATTGTTGCAAACTTTGATAGGTGTAGGACGAACCGTATAGAAGTTAGGGCCATTTCAAGTTTTATCAGTGTTTGTTTTGGTACTCAAGTACTTTATTGTCACAAAATTTCCAGGTTTTATGACACTCCAGTAAAAAGTTACAAGCATTTGATTGTTGCAAACTTTGATAGGTGTAGGACGAACCGTATAGAATTTAGGGCCATTTGAAGTTTTATCAGTGTTTGTTTTGGTACTCAAGTACTTTATTGTCAGAAAATTTCAAGGTTTTATGACGCTCCAGTAAAAAGTTACAAGCATTTCATTGTTGCAAACTTCGATAGTAGTTAGAAAGGTGTAGGACGAACCGTATAGAAGTTAGGGACATTTGAAGTTTTATCAGTGTTTGTTTTAGTACTCAAGTACTTTATTGTCACAAAATTTCAAGGTTTTATGACGCTCCTGTAAAAAGTTACAAGCATTTGGTTGTTGCAAACTTTGATAGGTGTAGGAGGAACCGTATAGAAGTTAGGGCCATTTGAAGTTTTATCGGTGTTTATTTTGGTACTCAGGTACTTTATTGTCACAAAATTTCAAGGTTTTATGACGCTCCAGCAAAAAGTTACAAGTATTTGAGTGTTGAAAACTTTGATAGGTGTAGGACGAACCGTATAGAAGTTAGGGCCATTTGAAGTTTTATCAGTGTTTGTTTTAGTACTCAAGTACTTTATTGTCACAAAATTTCAAGGTTTTATGACGCTCCAGTAAAAGGTTACAAGCATTTGGTTGTTGCAAACTTTGATAGGTGTAGGACGAACCGTATAGAAGTTAGGGCAATTTGAAGTTTTATCAGTGTTTGTTTTGGTACTCAAGTACTTAACTGTCACAAAATTTCAAGGCTTTATGACGCTCCAGTAAAAAGTTACCAGCATTTGATTGTTGCAAACTTTGATAGGTGTAGGACGAACCGTATAGAATTTAGGGCTAATTGAAGTTTTATCAGTATTTGTTTTAGTACTCAAGTACTTTATTGTCACAAAATTTCAAGGTTTTATGACGCTCCAGTAAAGTATAGAAATTAGGGCCATTTGAAGTTTTATCAGTGTTTGTTTTGGTACTCAAGTACTTTATTGTCACAAAATTTCAAGGTTTTATGACGCTCCAGTAAAAAGTTACAGGCATTTGATTGTTGAAACCTTTGATTGGTGTAGGACGAACCGTATAGAAGTTAGGGCCATTTGAAGTTTTATCAGTGTTTGTTTTGGTACTCAAGTACTTTATTTTCACAAAATTTCAAGGTTTTATGACGCTCCAGGAAAAAGTTACAGGCATTTGATTGTTGCAAACTTTGATAGGTGTAGGACGAACCGTATAGAAGTTAGGGCCATTTGAAGTTTTATCAGTGTTTGTTTTAGTACTCAAATACTTTGTCACAAAATTTCAAGGTTTTATGACGCTCCAGTAAAAAGTTACAAGCATTTGGTTGTTGCAAACTTTGATAGGTGTAGGACGAACCGTATAGGAGTTAGGGCCATTTGAAGTTTTATCAGTGTTTGTTTTGGTACTCAAGTACTTTATTGTCACAAAATTTCAAGGTTTTATGACGCTCCAGTAAAAAGCTACAAGCATTTGATTGTTGCAAACTTTGATAGGTATAGGACGCACCGTATAGAAGTTATGGCCATTTGAAGTTTTATCAGTGTTTGATTTGGGACTCAAGGGTAGCATAGCTATGAGCGATAGCTTAAATTGACAAGAGGCTCGAGTACTTTATTGTCACAAAATTTCAAGGTTTTATGACGCTCCAATAAAAATTTGCAAGCATTTGATTCTTGCAAACTTTGATGGGTGTAGGACGAACCGTATAGAAGTTCGGGCCATTTGAAGTTTTATCAGTGTTTGTTTTGGTACTCAAGTACTTTATTTTCACAAAATTTCAAGGTTTTATGATGCTCCAGTAAAAAGTTACAAGCATTTGATTGTTGCAAACTTTGATAGGTGTAGGACGAACCGTATAGAAGTTAGGGCCATTTGAAGTTTTATCAGTGTTTGTTTTAGTACTCAAGTACTTTATTGTCACAAAATTTCAAGGTTTTATGACGCTCCAGTAAAAAGTTACAAGCATTTGGTTGTTGCAAACTTTGATAGGTGTACGACGAACCGTATAGAAGTTAGGGCCATTTGAAGTTTTATCAGTGTTTGTTTTGGTACTCAAGTACTTTATTGTCAGAAAATTTCAAGGTTTTATGACGCTCCAGTAAAAAGTTACAAGCATTTGATTATTGCAAACTTTGATAGTAGTTAGATAGGTGTAGGACGAACTGTATAGAAGTTAGGGCCATTTGAAGTTTTATCAGTATTTGTTTTGGTACTCAAGTACTTTATTGTCACAAAATTTCAAGGTTTTATGACGCTCCGGTAAAAAGTTACAAGCTTTTGATTGTTGCAAACTTTGATAGGTATAGGACACACCGTATAGAAGTTAGGGCCATTTGAAGTTTTATCAGTGTTTGCTTTGGTACTCAGGTACTTTATTGTCACAAAATTTCAAGGTTTTATGACGCTCCAGCAAAAAGTTACAAGTATTTGAGTGTTGCAAACTTTGATAGGTGTAGGACGAACCGTATAGAAATTAGGGCCATTTGAAATTTTATCAGTGTTTGTTTTGTTACTCAAGTACTTTATTGTCACAAAATTTCGAGGGTTTATGACGCTCCAGTAAAAAGTTACAGGCATTTGATTGTTGAAAACTTTGATAGGTGTAGGACGAACCGTATAGAAGTTAGGGCCATTTGAAGTTTTATCAGTGTTTGTTTTGGTACTCAAGTACTTTATTTTCACAAAATTTCAAGGTTTTATGACACTCCAGTAAAAAGTTACAAGCATTTGATTGTTGCAAACTTTGATAGGTGAAGGACGAACCGTATAGAATTTAGGGCCAATTGAAGTTTTATCAGTGTTTGTTTTGGTACTCAAGTACTTTATTGTCACAAAATTTCAAGGTTTTATGACGCTCCAGTAAAAAGTTACAAGCATTTGATTGTTGCAAACTTTGATATGTGTAGGACGAACCGTATAGAAGTTAGGGCCATTTGAAGTTTTATCAGTGTTTGTTTTGGTACTCAAGTACTTTATTGTCACAAAATTTCAAAGTTTTATGACGCTCCAGTAAAAAGTTACAAGCTTTTGATTGTTGCAAACTTTGATAGGTATAGGACACACCGTATAGAAGTTATGGCCATTTGAAGTTTTATCAGTGTTTGATTTGGGACTCAAGGGTAGCATAGCTATGAGCGAAAGCTTAAATTGACAAGAGGCTCGAGTACTTTATTGTCACAAAATTTCAAGGTTTTATGACGCTCCAGTAAAAAGTTACAAGCATTTAATTGTTGCAAACTTTGATAGGTGTAGGACGAACCGTATAGAAGTTAGGGCCATTTGAAGTTTTATCAGTGTTTATTTTGGTACTCAGGTACTTTATTGTCACAAAATTTCAAGGTTTTATGACGCTCCAGCAAAAAGTTACAAGTATTTGAGTGTTGCAAACTTTGATAGGTGTAGGACGAACCGTATAGAAGTTAGGGCCATTTGAAGTTTTATCAGTGTTTGTTTTAGTACTCAAGTACTTTATTGTCACAAAATTTCAAGGTTTTATGACGCTCCAGTAAAAGGTTACAAGCATTTGGTTGTTGCAAACTTTGATAGGTGTAGGACGAACCGTATAGAAGTTAGGGCAATTTGAAGTTTTATCAGTGTTTGTTTTGGTACTCAAGTACTTAACTGTCACAAAATTTCAAGGTTTTATGACACTCCAGTAAAAAGTTACAAGCATTTGATTGTTGCAAACTTTGATAGGTGTAGGACGAACCGTATAGAATTTAGGGCCAATTGAAGTTTTATCAGTGTTTGTTTTAGTACTCAAGTACTTTATTGTCACAAAATTTCAAGGTTTTATGACGCTCCAGTAAAAAGTTACAAGCATTTGATTGTTGCAAAACTTTGATAGGTGTAGGACGAACCGTATAGAAGTTAGGGCCATTTGAGGTTTTATCAGTGTTTGTTTTGGTACTCAAGTACTTTATTGTCACAAAATTTCAAGGTTTTATGACGCTCCAGTAAAGTATAGAAATTAGGGCCATTTGAAGTTTTATCAGTGTTTGTTTTGGTACTCAAGTACTTTATTGTCACAAAATTTCAAGGTTTTATGACGCTCCAATAAAAAGTTACAGGCATTTGATTGTTGAAACCTTTGATAGGTGTAGGACGAACCGTATAGAAGTTAGGGCCATTTGAAGTTTTATCAGTGTTTGTTTTAGTACTCAAATACTTTGTCACAAAATTTCAAGGTTTTATGACGCTCCAGTAAAAAGTTACAAGCATTTGGTTGTTGCAAACTTTGATAGGTGTAGGACGAACCGTATAAGAGTTAGGGCCATTTGAAGTTTTATCAGTGTTTGTTTTGGTACTCAAGTTCTTTATTGTCACAAAATTTCAAGGTTTTATGACGCTCCAGTAAAAAGTTACAAGCATTTGATTGTTGCAAACTTTGATAGGTATAGTTCGCACCGTATAGAAGTTATGGCCATTTGAAGTTTTATCAGTGTTTGATTTGGGACTCAAGGGTAGCATAGCTATGAGCGATAGCTTAAATTGACAAGAGGCTCGAGTACTTTATTGTCACAAAATTTCAAGGTTTTATGACGCTCCAATAAAAATTTGCAAGCATTTGATTCTTGCAAACTTTGATAGGTGTAGGACGAACCGTATAGAAGTTCGGGCCATTTGAAGTTTTATCAGTGTTTGTTTTGATACTCAAGTACTTTATTGTCACAAAATTTCATGGTTTTATGACGCTCCAGTAAAAAGTTACAAGCATTCGATTGTTGCAAACTTTGATAGGTATAGGACGAACCGTATAGAAGTTAGGGCCATTTGAAAATTTATCAGTGTTTGTTTTAGTACTCAAGTACTTTATTTTCACAAAATTTCAAGGTTTTATGATGCTCCAGTAAAAAGTTGCAAGCATTTGATTGTTGCAAACTTTGATAGGTGTAGGACGAACCGTATAGAAGTTAGGGCCATTTGAAGTTTTATCAGTGTGTGTTTTAGTACTCAAGTACTTTATTGTCACAAAATTTCAAGGTTTTATGACGCTCACTCAAAGTTACAAGCATTTGGTTGTTGCAAACTTTGATAGGTGTACGACGAACCGTAGGGCCATTTGAAGTTTTATCAGTGTTTGTTTTGGTACTCAACTACTTTATTGTCACAAAATTTCCAGGTTTTATGACACTCCAGTAAAAAGTTACAAGCATTTGATTGTTGCAAACTTTGATAGGTGTAGGACGAACCGTATAGAATTTAGGGCCATTTGAAGTTTTATCAGTGTTTGTTTTGGTACTCAAGTACTTTATTGTCAGAAAATTTCAAGGTTTTATGACGCTCCAGTAAAAAGTTAGAAGCATTTGATTGTTGCAAACTTTGATAGTAGTTAGATAGGTGTAGGACGAACCGTATAGAAGTTAGGGCCATTTGAAGTTTTATCAGTGTTTGTTTTGGTACTCAAGTACTTTATTGTCACAAAATTTCAAGGTTTTATGACGCTCCGGTAAAAAGTTACAAGCTTTTGATTGTTGCAAACTTTGATAGGTATAGGACACACCGTATAGAAGTTAGGGCCATTTGAAGTTTTATCAGTGTTTGTTTTGTTACTCAAGTACTTTATTGTCACAAAATTTCATGGTTTTATGACGCTCCAGTAAAAAGTTACAAGCATTCGATTGTTGCAAACTTTGATAGGTATAGGACGAACCGTATAGAAGTTAGGGCCATTTGAAGTTTTATCAGTGTTTGATTTGGGACTCAAGGGCAGCATAGCTATGAGCGATAGCTTAAATTGACAAGAGGCTCGAGTACTTTATTGTCACAAAATTTCAAGGTTTTATAACGCTCCAATAAAAATTTGCAAGCATTTGATTCTTGCAAACTTTGATAGGTGTAGGACGAACCGTATAGAAGATCGGGCCATTTGAAGTTTTATCAGTGTTTGTTTTGATACTCAAGTACTTTATTGTCACAAAATTTCATGGTTTTATGACGCTCCAGTAAAAAGTTACAAGCATTCGATTGTTGCAAACTTTGATAGGTATAGGACGAACCGTATAGAAGTTAGGGCCATTTGAAGTTTTATCAGTGTTTGTTTTGGTACTCAAGTACTTTATTTTCACAAAATTTCAAGGTTTTATGATGCTCCAGTAAAAAGTTACAAGCATTTGATTGTTGCAAACTTTGATATATGTAGGACGAACCGTATAGAAGTTAGGGCCATTTGAAGTTTTATCAGTGTTTGTTTTAGTACTCAAGTACTTTATTGTCACAAAATTTCAAGGTTTTATGACGCTCACTCAAAGTTACAAGCATTTGGTTGTTGCAAACTTTGATAGGTGTACGACGAACCGTAGGGCAATTTGAAGTTTTATCAGTGTTTGTTTTGGTACTCAAGTACTTTATTGTCACAAAATTTCAAGGTTTTATGACGCTCCAGTAAAAAGTTACAAGCATTTGATTCTTGCAAACTTTGATAGGTGTAGGACGAACCGTATAGAAGTTAGGGCCATTTCAAGTTTTATCAGTGTTTGTTTTGGTACTCAAGTACTTTATTGTCACAAAATTTCCAGGTTTTATGACACTCCAGTAAAAAGTTACAAGCATTTGATTGTTGCAAACTTTGATAGGTGTAGGACGAACCGTATAGAATTTAGGGCCATTTGAAGTTTTATCAGTGTTTGTTTTGGTACTCAAGTACTTTATTGTCAGAAAATTTCAAGGTTTTATGACGCTCCACTAAAAAGTTAGAAGCATTTGATTGTTGCAAACTTTGATAGTAGTTAGATAGGTGTAGGACGAACCGTATAGAAGTTAGGGCCATTTGAAGTTTTATCAGTGTTTGTTTTGGTGCTCAAGTACTTTATTGTCACAAAATTTCAAGGTTTTATGACGCTCCGGTAAAAAGTTACAAGCTTTTGATTGTTGCAAAACTTTGATAGGTATAGGACACACCGTATAGAAGTTAGGGCCATTTGAAGTTTTATCAGTGTTTGTTTTGTTACTCAAGTACTTTATTGTCACAAAATTTCAAGGTTTTATGACGCTCCAGTAAAAAGTTACAGGCATTTGATTGTTGAAAACTTTGATAGGTGTAGGACGAACTGTATAGAAGTTAGGGCCATTTGAAGTTTTATCAGTGTTTGTTTTGGTACTCAAGTACTTTATTTTCACAAAATTTCAAGGTTTTATGACGCTCCAGTAAAAAGTTACAAGCATTTGGTTGTTGCAAACTTTGATAGGTGTAGGACGAACCGTATAGAAGTTAGGGCCATTTGAAGTTTTATCAGTGTTTGTTTTGGTACTCAAGTACTTTATTGTCACAAAATTTCAAGGTTTTATGACGCTCCAGTAAAAAGTTACAAGCATTTCATTGTTGCAAACTTCGATAGTAGTTAGAAAGGTGTAGGACGAACCGTATAGAAGTTAGGGACATTTGAAGTTTTATCAGTGTTTGTTTTAGTACTCAAGTACTTTATTGTCACAAAATTTCAAGGTTTTATGACGCTCCTGTAAAAAGTTACAAGCATTTGGTTGTTGCAAACTTTGATAGGTGTAGGACGAACCGTATAGAAGTTAGGGCCATTTGAAGTTTTATCGGTGTTTATTTTGGTACTCAGGTACTTTATTGTCACAAAATTTCAAGGTTTTATGACGCTCCAGCAAAAAGTTACAAGTATTTGAGTGTTGAAAACTTTGATAGGTGTAGGACGAACCGTATAGAAGTTAGGGCCATTTGAAGTTTTATCAGTGTTTGTTTTAGTACTCAAGTACTTTATTGTCACAAAATTTCAAGGTTTTATGACGCTCCAGTAAAAGGTTACAAGCATTTGATTGTTGCAAACTTTGATAGGTGTAGGACGAACCGTATAGAATTTAGGGCCATTTGAAGTTTTATCAGTGTTTGTTTTGGTACTCAAGTACTTTATTGTCAGAAAATTTCAAGGTTTTATGACGCTCCACTAAAAAGTTAGAAGCATTTGATTGTTGCAAACTTTGATAGTAGTTAGATAGGTGTAGGACGAACCGTATAGAAGTTAGGGCCATTTGAAGTTTTATCAGTGTTTGTTTTGGTGCTCAAGTACTTTATTGTCACAAAATTTCAAGGTTTTATGACGCTCCGGTAAAAAGTTACAAGCTTTTGATTGTTGCAAACTTTGATAGGTATAGGACACACCGTATAGAAGTTAGGGCCATTTGAAGTTTTATCAGTGTTTGTTTTGTTACTCAAGTACTTTATTGTCACAAAATTTCAAGGTTTTATGACGCTCCAGTAAAAAGTTACAGGCATTTGATTGTTGAAAACTTTGATAGGTGTAGGACGAACTGTATAGAAGTTAGGGCCATTTGAAGTTTTATCAGTGTTTGTTTTGGTACTCAAGTACTTTATTTTCACAAAATTTCAAGGTTTTATGACGCTCCAGTAAAAAGTTACAAGCATTTGGTTGTTGCAAACTTTGATAGGTGTAGGACGAACCGTATAGAAGTTAGGGCCATTTGAAGTTTTATCAGTGTTTGTTTTGGTACTCAAGTACTTTATTGTCACAAAATTTCAAGGTTTTATGACGCTCCAGTAAAAAGTTACAAGCATTTCATTGTTGCAAACTTCGATAGTAGTTAGAAAGGTGTAGGACGAACCGTATAGAAGTTAGGGACATTTGAAGTTTTATCAGTGTTTGTTTTAGTACTCAAGTACTTTATTGTCACAAAATTTCAAGGTTTTATGACGCTCCTGTAAAAAGTTACAAGCATTTGGTTGTTGCAAACTTTGATAGGTGTAGGACGAACCGTATAGAAGTTAGGGCCATTTGAAGTTTTATCGGTGTTTATTTTGGTACTCAGGTACTTTATTGTCACAAAATTTCAAGGTTTTATGACGCTCCAGCAAAAGTTACAAGTATTTGAGTGTTGAAAACTTTGATAGGTGTAGGACGAACCGTATAGAAGTTAGGGCCATTTGAAGTTTTATCAGTGTTTGTTTTAGTACTCAAGTACTTTATTGTCACAAAATTTCAAGGTTTTATGACGCTCCAGTAAAAGGTTACAAGCATTTGGTTGTTGCAAACTTTGATAGGTGTAGGACGAACCGTATAGAAGTTAGGGCAATTTGAAGTTTTATCAGTGTTTGTTTTGGTACTCAAGTACTTAACTGTCACAAAATTTCAAGGCTTTATGACGCTCCAGTAAAAAGTTACAAGCATTTGATTGTTGCAAACTTTGATAGGTGTAGAACGAACCGTATAGAATTTAGGGCTAATTGAAGTTTTATCAGTATTTGTTTTAGTACTCAAGTACTTTATTGTCACAAAATTTCAAGGTTTTATGACGCTCCAGTAAAAAGTTACAAGCATTTGATTGTTGCAAACTTTGATAGGTGTAGGACGAACCGTATAGAAGTTAGGGCCATTTGAAGTTTTATCAGTGCTTGTTTTGGTACTCAAGTACTTTATTGTCACAAAATTTCAAGGTTTTATGACGCTCCAGTAAAAAGTTACAGGCATTTGATTGTTGAAACCTTTGATAGGTGTAGGACGAACCGTATAGAAGTTAGGGCCATTTGAAGTTTTATCAGTGTTTGTTTTGGTACTCAAGTACTTTATTTTCACAAAATTTCAAGGTTTTATGACGCTCCAGGAAAAAGTTACAGGCATTTGATTGTTGCAAACTTTGATAGGTGTAGGACGAACCGTATAGAAGTTAGGGCCATTTGAAGTTTTATCAGTGTTTGTTTTAGTACTCAAATACTTTGTCACAAAATTTCAAGGTTTTATGACGCTCCAGTAAAAAGTTACAAGCATTTGGTTGTTGCAAACTTTGATAGGTGTAGGACGAACCGTATAGGAGTTATGGCCATTTGAAGTTTTATCAGTGTTTGATTTGGGACTCAAGGGTAGCATAGCTATGAGCGATAGCTTAAATTGACAAGAGGCTCGAGTACTTTATTGTCACAAAATTTCAAGGTTTTATGACGCTCCAATAAAAATTTGCAAGCATTTGATTCTTGCAAACTTTGATAGGTGTAGGACGAACCGTATAGAAGTTCGGGCCATTTGAAGTTTTATCAGTGTTTGTTTTGGTACTCAAGTACTTTATTGTCACAAAATTTCAAGGTTTTATGACGCTCCAGTAAAAAGTTACAAGCATTTGATTGTTGCAAACTTTGATATGTGTAGGACGAACCGTATAGAAGTTAGGGCCATTTGAAGTTTTATCAGTGTTTGTTTTGGTACTCAAGTACTTTATTGTCACAAAATTTCAAAGTTTTATGACGCTCCAGTAAAAAGTTACAAGCTTTTGATTGTTGCAAACTTTGATAGGTATAGGACACACCGTATAGAAGTATTGGCCATTTGAAGTTTTATCAGTGTTTGATTTGGGACTCAAGGGTAGCATAGCTATGAGCGAAAGCTTAAATTGACAAGAGGCTCGAGTACTTTATTGTCACAAAATTTCAAGGTTTTATGACGCTCCAGTAAAAAGTTACAAGCATTTAATTGTTGCAAACTTTGATAGGTGTAGGACGAACCGTATAGAAGTTAGGGCCATTTGAAGTTTTATCAGTGTTTATTTTGGTACTCAGGTACTTTATTGTCACAAAATTTCAAGGTTTTATGACGCTCCAGCAAAAAGTTACAAGTATTTGAGTGTTGAAAACTTTGATAGGTGTAGGACGAACCGTATAGAAGTTAGGGCCATTTGAAGTTTTATCAGTGTTTGTTTTAGTACTCAAGTACTTTATTGTCACAAAATTTCAAGGTTTTATGACGCTCCAGTAAAAGGTTACAAGCATTTGGTTGTTGCAAACTTTGATAGGTGTAGGACGAACCGTATAGAAGTTAGGGCAATTTGAAGTTTTATCAGTGTTTGTTTTGGTACTCAAGTACTTAACTGTCACAAAATTTCAAGGTTTTATGACACTCCAGTAAAAAGTTACAAGCATTTGATTGTTGCAAACTTTGATAGGTGTAGGACGAACCGTATAGAATTTAGGGCCAATTGAAGTTTTATCAGTGTTTGTTTTAGTACTCAAGTACTTTATTGTCACAAAATTTCAAGGTTTTATGACGCTCCAGTAAAAAGTTACAAGCATTTGATTGTTGCAAACTTTGATAGGTGTAGGACGAACCGTATAGAAGTTAGGGCCATTTGAAGTTTTATCAGTGTTTGTTTTGGTACTCAAGTACTTTATTGTCACAAAATTTCAAGGTTTTATGACGCTCCAGTAAAGTATAGAAATTAGGGCCATTTGAAGTTTTATCAGTGTTTGTTTTGGTACTCAAGTACTTTATTGTCACAAAATTTCAAGGTTTTATGACGCTCCAATAAAAAGTTACAGGCATTTGATTGTTGAAACCTTTGATAGGTGTAGGACGAACCGTATAGAAGTTAGGGCCATTTGAAGTTTTATCAGTGTTTGTTTTAGTACT